>JAECUM010042485.1:0-12917 GCA_016617855.1 Megalonaias nervosa
AATTTCGTCCTAATAGGTGCAGCATAAAATTAGCCTAGATTCCGTCCATCCAATCCTGTTTTCTCACTTCTCTCCTCTGGGTATCGACCGAATTAATAAGTACGCGTGATCTCATTAACATATCTTGATATTTATCTGGAATAACCAACCCATCGAATGAGCAAGTCCCTGACAGAAATTGTTTAATTCTTTCTAATACTTTTTAACATTTATTGTGGATTTTTTCCCTCTCTATCTATTGGCCATCCTAATGTTATGTACAGTATTAGTTCCTTTAATTAATTATATTTCCACAAATTACTAATTTTATGATCAATCAAAATAAAAATTTATAATAGTTACGAATAATGGGTATTGCGGAAAGAAAGCTTAAAACGTAGATTTGAACCTAAAAATCTTTTCTAGACCTTTCATTACAATATGAAAGCGTCTCAAAGAGGGGAATAAGGTATTACGACGCTAATCGGGACACTACTCTTGTTGAGTTACTCAGCTGTTATTGCATCCTACTGTTGTCCATAAAAAGATCATGTATATGTTTTGCTGTTAGCTTTTGACTGGAAATTTGCTCTCCATTGACGAATGTTACTTTCATTAAACAGAAAATAAAATATTTATTGAGTTAAATATCTTGGCGTTTGTTTAATATGGGAAAGCAAACAGGAATAAAAAATTGAGATAGATATGTTCGGAATATAATTGGCAATTTACAATACCAGGATTGATGGAGAAGTTATGAAAACACGGAACCTTTTTCGTTCGTAACTTCTCAGTCAATTTATTTGCCAGTCCAGTTCAAGAAAGACGAGGTCGTTCGAATATATTGGGAGTTATTTTTGTGGATACATTTCCGGCAAACAAAATGTATGATATTTATTTCGGTTCGTCGCTGACAAACATACGAAACACATTTTTGTCACGACGAAAAGCCGATGTTTTTCACAACTGAGCTTCGTAGAGTTCAAACGCTATTGTGTCAGTATGAAATAAAATTTGGGATATCAACATAAAAACATAAATTTTGTTGTCGACACGGTACATAGACTGAAGTTCTTGAAATTGACAATTGAAAAAATAATCCTTTTAATAGCATATGCTCCAAGGCACTATTGTTTATTCTAACCGTAGACTGTTTTCCTACTTATACAATAATTAGTGGTCTGATACTTAAATAGATGTGTACTGCTTTAAAGTATTATCTAAGATCCAAATATCCAATTTTCTATGATTCAAGAAAAGTAAATAACCTTTAAAATCGATCACACAAATCTGGATGATCTTCTTTAACTAATGTTGTAAAATATGAAACCATGTATATTGTTACGACGCTGTGGTCATAAACTATGTAACAGAAAGAAGCAAAGCCAACAAGATTTTGTGTGTGTGTGTGTGTGTGTGTGTGTGTGTGTGTGTGTGTGTATGTGTGTGTGTGATTTTGAAATTTAACGTAGCTTTAACAATATTTCAGTAATACGGCTAGGATGTCTGCATTGTGGCAGAGCATAGTGATGTCTAGCACTGAGGCATCAAGCCACAGGCATGTGGCATGATGCCCCACCCAATCTCATTATCCTGACACCAGGCCGACCAGTCCTAACACTAACCTCTTAATGCTGAGTGCCTAGCTAGGCATCTGTTAGTACCATTTTTTATTAGTCTTTGGTTTCACTCGTCCCGGAATCGAACCCGCGACACAATGATGATACGAACTTATTTATACGACGTCAGTTTTCAATGTTCTCTATCAATACGGAGAAACATATATTCGAAGAATGCAGATTGCGACGATTAGTGGATGTGGTGCATGTTCACATTCTAATCGAACTTGGGCAATAGCCCTTGCCAAAGATGTAGCAGAAAACAGGGGATTCTGAATACAATTCAATAACCCATGCTCACTTGGTATGTCTGGGTAATAGTAGTGATGTAATTCTTTCATAGGAATAAACCTATTTGCACTACTGTCTCTCTCATCCCTCTACCATGTCTTTCAATATGATCGCTATCACCAATAATTTTATGGTAATAAATTGTAGTAGAAGCATTTCTGCGGATTAAATCGTATTCATGATTATCCAAAACACTATCGTGACGGTCGTATTATCCCAATTGCAACTGAATCAAACGTTTTATCATTTTATGCTCATTTCGATCACAAACTAACTTTCTTGGATATATTAAATTCTCCAGAGACATAAGTAAAACATCAAATTCCATACAAATCGTTGCAAACACAGATTGGGGAGAAAATCGGAAGGTGGTGCTCCGCGTATACATTGCATTAGTAAGATAAAAACTTTTCTTTGGCACGATCGTGTATGGATAAAAACTTTTCTTTGGCACGATCGTGTATGGATCCGTTTGTAAATCAGGTTCATGCTATACACATTTGAGCTTAAACTCTGTGTGGGTGCTTTTAGATCTTCTACTGAAAGCTTCAATGTTGATCCTTGAACTGTCAGTTTATCTCAGCCGAACGATACTGACTCTTTATTATGCTTTCTTTTAATCCATATAATCCCGCATATGATGTAACCTTTAGGAACAAACACCAAACCATAAACGTTCAGCAACCAAACTTCGTGCCAGGTTTTGGCAAACGAATTCGTCGTATCTTAGAAACAACAACATTCAATCTTCATTGCAAGATTCTGTTTTCACTAATCATCACCGTGGTCATCGAAACCTATAAAAAATATTGGACATTTTCTAATTCAGAAAGTCCTCAACAAAACTCAGTTTTTCTCCGAGTAAATTTAATGTAGCCATGAGACCCTGTATGCAGACGGTTTAAAGGATAAAGGTAAAGCTGGATCTGCAGTTGCATACCCATTGGCATTTCGATTCACTTAATACTGCCTTCGTGTTTACTGCAGAATTTCCAGCCATACACAAAGCTTTAGACTACTTTGAAATCTCTCAAAATACAAAATTCGTCATATTTTCAGATTCCTTTTCAACAGTGAAAGCCCTGTATAAACGTAATCTGGCAACCCGTTATTATCCCAGATATTGCACATTATATTATGTTCCCATAGAATCTGGCTAGAAGTATAGTACATACTCCTTATCAGATTCTATGAGAACCTAATATATTTTGTACTTTGGTTGTCTGGCCATATTGGTATAAAGGGCAGCTTAAGCTATCCTGGAATTACTGGAAGATTCCATATACTGACTTCAAATATCTTATAAATCAGCATGCTGGTCAGACTTGGCAAAATATGGGATGAAAAATAACTGCACAAGTGAAAATTAAAATTATCAAACCCACTGTTAGATAATGGGATCCAACTTATAAAACAAATTGGAGAGATTTGATAGTATTGTGTCCATTACGTATGGGGCACACATATAGCGGTCTCATGAAAGGTGAACCTCGACCGAAGTGTGTATACTGCCAATGGAGGACTTTCTTATCCAATATGTTGATTTCCATTCTGTGGAGACAGACGTATTTTGATGCTAACTGCTTGAAGAAACTGTTCGAGGACCTACCACATGAGAAAATTGTGGACTTTTTAAGGGAGTGCGGGTATATCCAAACAAATTGCATCATATCTGAAAGATTTTATAATGTGTTACCTTTATCTGTAATTTTATGAACAATTTACAGAATTTTCACAGCTTTAAGTTTTAAAGGTTTTCTTGCGGTACTTTTTTTAACATTTATTTGAAAATCTTTATCTAGCTAAACGTTTGTGAAATTTAACTTTCCATTTTTATGACAGCCGCTTGTTGCATACATACATACATACATACATACATACATACATACATACACATACACACATATACAAACATATATACATACATACATACATACATACATACATACATACATACATACATACATGCATACATACATACAATCAACAGAAGTCATTGCTTCATTCACAAATGTGGAAATTCCGTGTGGCCGAGTGGTTTAAGGCGCTCGCATTTACGAATCACTTATATCTCGCCTCTATCCTCGTTGATTCGAGTCTCGGCTCCACCAAAGCGGGAATGTGAGAATGTTTGACAGTAACTTCCCGTGTTTAATTGGTTGGTCTGAGTATTTCCTCTACCAATATAATGACCACCATGTAAAGCCTATTATATGCTAAAAGTTGCGTTAAACCCACACAACAAGCAACCGTTCAATACAAAAGGCTTCCCAATATCGCAGACATAAGTAGAATGAAGAAATTTGCAACCGCTAAAATATTTTATGCACGTATCATATATAAAATTGGAGATTACGTTTCTCGAAGTTTCAAGTAAACTCCCAAACTGTCTGGAAAATCATAAGATTACGTACGTTTTCAATCAGCAGCAAAGGTTATATGAACAACTCAGTCTCCTCGTTTCCTGTTTAGCTGCTTTAGATATGCCAGAAAAAAGCATGAGTTTTTGATGTATAAAAGGTCACCACAAACAACACCACGCCACCACCACCACCAATAATAATAATAATAATAATAATAATAATAATAATACTTTCTTTAAAAAATATTTTTCTTGTAGAAAATGATTACACTTGTACGCTGTTGTGTAAGGTAACAGCCGTAAAATCGTTTAAGTCTTTATTGTCTCCATCGATGGTGGCGAATTAATTCATTCATCCATTCGTTCAATCATTCACTCATTCGTTTTGTCATTCAGAGCGGGTACCTGTACAAATCTACCTTTGTCTCTAGCAAAACGAAACCTGTCAAACAGGTACTACTCTCTCACCTTGCTTAAATTTTTATTGTCACTAATTCTTAAATTGACGCTACAGTTTCATAGTTCCAATTCCTGTTTAATGTAGTTTCTTATTAAGGTTGTACAACTCGTAATACTATTGTAGATAATTAAAGCAGAACCTTATTTTACTTGTTCGAAATGACATATAAAGTTTTGGGTAATTTCTTCATTTCATGCACTGTTCAAAATACAGCTTAAATTGTCACTAAACCTAGTTTTGTAAGGCAGTTTGCCGTTTTCTGTCAAGAATAAAGGACTATTAGTCTGTTGGTTCTATCCCTGTCGTTATGTCATATTTATACAGGTCATTAAAGTCATATAACCATACGACTTATTTTATGTCTTCTTTGTACCTCCGTTAAACTGGAGAAACCAAAGTCAGGAGGGTCGGCGGTGAGGAATCGTAACCATTATAATGATGATGTGGAACACTGGAAGTCAAACTCATCTAAGATGTCATCACTCTGAAGCCGCATGCCAAATCCGATTAAATTCCCACTACTTTTGGTGAAGCTATCTTGCGCAGTAGGACAATCAAATCAGGCGGCCATAACTCTTCTAAGTGAAATAAATCCATATAAGGTACTTACAAACCTATGAAACAATACTCATACCAATTTTTTTTATATCAGAATGTGTTTAATGGTTCTACAGCTATGACATCTACAAGCAACATTCAAATTGAAGATATAAAGTTAATTATTGTCAAAAGAATTAAGACTATTTAAAATGGAGTTCATCTGACAAACCCATCAGTGGAACGTACTGATCTTGCGACATCGTAAACACTAGATTTGTTGAGATTGTGTTGAATGGTTTCTGAGTTATGTTAGTTACAATGATCTGCTGTGGCGTAGGTTAAACATGCATGATATAGGGGAAGTAACTCCGTAAGGATCTAATAAAAACAAACCGAAATAACCTAAGTCATATACAATGATTGTGGTACTAAAGAGTACTACATAGTTAAATTTATATAATGACTCAGGAGTTACGCCTATTACATGAGATCTTAAAAGTCAGACGAAGAGACGGATGGACGGAAAGTGAGAGTACTATAAGGTTCCACTAGTTGGGGAGGGAGGCGGTTTGTTCCATATTCGACTTAATGTGAAGTATTTTAATAAACAAGGTCGAACATCAATAAACAACCACTATGAAACTCGTGCATGGATGAATAGACTCGAAGCGATGATTCATACATTATATTTCTTAGAGTACATCTGTTGACAAAAAAATACAACGAACAATCGTGACAAAAGAGGTAAAGAGTTTAATGACAATGTTGTGTTGCTTTTTATTAAGTGCATAACATGTTTAATTCCTCCAAAGAGTAGAAAAAAGATCAAAACTAGAAAATATAGCTTTACAAAAACATGCTTAAAGCTGTTATTCCATTATAACAAAACTATAAAGTCAATGTTATTAAAGAAAATGAATAATATTAAAATAGTAACTAAAACTGTTAAATTATGACCAACATGATGCATTCTATTTACAAACCAAACGTGCTTGTTTTAACTTAATTCTGTCTCAGGAACAAAATCTAATATTCACAACTTGCGGATTTATTTTCTTAATTTTGAAGCCACGAATGAAAGTTCAGATTTGTTTCCCGGTTACAATCATGACAAGTACGTAGTGATATACAACCAACTATCGTGAAGTAAATGTTAAAGAACAACAAGAACAATTTGATTGGTATTATTATGACATGGTTATTATAAAACGGAGCTTGAGTTTGAAATTGGGTTGTGGCCGCCAGCTAATCAAATGAGTCTTTCTAAAGTAAACTGATTTATAATTAGTCAACAAAATTGCTTTTGCTCAAACTCGGTATCAAATATTGTATGATTTCTAGGTCCACATTTCTATACAATTTTTGAAACACAAGAGAAAGTTTTAATTCTTGTAAATTTGTAGATATAAATCATACAAATATAATTATCGTTGATATCTCAGAAGAATTTCAATAAATACTGTAACAGGTAGTGGCCAAAATATGCATAAACTACACCGAATATTTCCATGTTTCAGGGTATTTAAAAAAATAAAATCATATCTACAGTTGCCAGCATGTAAAATAGCATCCTCGGCTCAGTCCGTAGTAATTGGAAAACCCCAAAGCAATACCAAAATGAAAATTACATAAAAGTTGTGTACCAAGGTAACTTTACAATTTATTAAAATAACATGTAAATAAATAAATAAATAAATAAATAAATAAATAAACTCAAAATATGATAAAGCAATTTCCTCATCTAAATACACTCCTTCCTCATAATCCTATCCTCGTGATGGGGATGCGTCTTTAGTTAAAAAGGAGCACAACTTGCATGAAAATAATGTGAGTACAATGTCTGGTCAACATATCTTTTGCTGATGACCATAATATGTAATACATTTCATAGCAATCAACTGAAAATTATAAAAGATTCAATTGCAGATTTCTTTCATATACAGCATCCAAGTGTAGGTAAGAAAGGGCGAAAACTCTTATTAAAACTTTCGGGAGCACAAGATTTGTCCATATGCACATCATTAGGTAATGAACATAATAAGTTTCAAGTTTCAGATCGATTTATAAAAATGTATGACAAATTTCTAACAAAAAATGCTAGAGCATAGTGATTTGTCGATATGCGCATCACATAACCATGTCATGCGCAACGAACAATAGCTATGGAATTCAAATTCAAAATTTCAGATGCAATTTGCCATATTCAGTAATGGCTGTCGGTATATCACTCAGATGGTATTATTAGAATGTGACTGAACTTTACCAATGACAAATGAAGGTGAATCTTTGAAATTAAGCTGTCTTTCACACGAAACGAAGGTTGAAAACAATGTTATTTGAATAGCTTTCGAAGTCTTAGGTGGCAGGGGATAATTTCGTAAATTGGCCCCTGTCAAATTTCTTACCTTAAGGCTATTGTGCGAATTTTTCAGCTATTATTGTTTACTAATAAAAAGTATAGATATATTTGTGAACTAGGTGTTTCAGGCTTGTGTTGTTCTTGAAATTGATGTCAGGCATGCATACATTCCTTAGTAACTCTGCAATATGTAGATAGTAAAATATCAATAGTCGGTTAGGAAGAAGAGCTAACCTCCCATAGCAGTAAACACGTGGGTTTGGGGCAAGTAGATTATCTCAAAAACGGTTTGGATCAGACCTATTTTCAATTGCATCAGCCTGTTTAGTACACACTGTTTTGCAGCATTATCATCTAGGAAAATGGCTTGTATTTGCACTGTGAACATCACATGGTGTCCAAAATGCAGGTATATATTTGGGGCTAGGGTGCATAAACTTCTTCTGCTATGAACCGACATTGATTTCTCTGGTCTAGTGGATAATATTCTTATGCTTTGTGTTAATATAGCTATCCAAAAATATGGAACTTTTCGACCTCACTTGTGTATTTTATATTTTTTTTTTAATGATTTTGTTTATACTAGGCCGGTGAATGCAGCATTAAATTTGTATATACAAACTGTCACCTGCCCCCTTACATGAAGATAAGACCTAGAAATTTCAGGTTATTTTGTATGAGTTACATAATAAAATAGTAGATTGCTTCATTAAAAAAAAATAGTTATTAATAGAATGATCATATAACTATAGCTTGTAAATGTCAAAGCACCAAGCAAGAATAAGTTTGCATAGCACATGAAAACACACATTGTCTCAACGCCACATGATAATCTTAGTGTAATTCTGGCAAGAAACGCATTTGACAAATAATTGCCTGCTATCGAACTATACATATGCAGAATACGAAGATAGACGAAGCATATATTGAAAACACTTTACGAATACGAGCAATTTGGCATATTAAAAATGAGTAAATTAAGCATGCTTTCCGACTGTAACACGCCAGAATGCAACAGAAAATATAACATTTACCATATTAAATTCTATAGATTCTAGAAGGAAAAAGAATTGAATATAATGCTTTCTTAAATGAATTTATACAATTATGAAACTGCTTTGCTGATACAAGGTAATTTCTGCATCAGTTTTATTTACGTTTTGTGACAGCGAACTGCTAAATTCATATTATGCTCGTCACAATTAAAAATCAAACATCAAAGTTAAACATTAATTGTGCAGTCAGATTCGAGGATATTATTTTGCATATGTAGACGATGCATATAAGATATGGGGACCGAAAGCCTATAGAAATTATTACAAGCTATTCATTGCGATGTTAAAATATTGTTATATACCATTTGACTGGAAAGTCGGCATAATTGTGCCAATATACAAAGTGGAGGAAAGTGTACAAATGACCATGACAACAACAGAGCTGTATCTTTACAACCTGTTTTGTATAAACAAAGTGGAAAATGTGTATTTACTAGACATAATTTGTGTACAAAACAAACAAGCTAAAAGTGCTAAATTTTCCTAATACTCAGTAGCAGGGCTTCCAAAAGGGATTGAGCTGCATAACGGCATAGTTTAACTTAACATGAAGCCATCTTCGCTAACCTGGAAATAGAATCAAACGTCTGTGCCACATTTTCGGGCATAAAGAAGGCATGTGACACTGTATGGCACGAGGGCCTTTTCATAAAGCGTTCTCTGTTGGGAATTTCTGGCAAACTCTTCATTTTTTAAGCCCACACACGGTTTATCTTTACATTTAGAAATAAACAAAATTAAAAGCAAAACTCACAACAAGTAAATTCACAATCATTAGAATCTTTTGTTTAAAGATAGTATGCTCCTACGTCTGTCTAATACAACTAATATGTTATATTTCTCGTTACCCCACCCCAACTGTATCAATTCTCGCATGAAATGTGTTAACAAAAGTTAAAATGTCTTCGTTTAGAGTCGTGATTGTGACAAAATACGCACTTTGAAGCAGTTTCTCTCTCTCTCTCTCTCTCTCTCTCTCTCTCTCTCTATATATATATATATATATATATATATATATATATATATATATATATATATATATATATATATATATATATATATATATAATCCTAATGAAGAAAAGTTAATATACTTTGTAACACCTTGCACTCCTGCGCTGGGGAATATAATCCACAGCCACGAGAATACAAAAGAATATCTGCCATAAAATTACCCATGTGTGCCTCGAACCGTTTTCAGGATTTTACGGCTTCAACATAACAAATGCCGATAAAATCGCTAAGCAGGAACTTCAACACACTTGCTGAGATTATATATGACTGAGATTACAGGAAATGTCAGATTACAGGCAAGAATTGAAGCCAAACAGTCGATAATGTGGATCGTAAAATATTTCATAATATCTCATATATAACCAATATTGATAATGTGATTTATGGATGTTAAAAGAGAACATTTGTTGTTAGATCACTTTAATAGGATCTCATTTTGCATAAAAATGTAAAAAATTGGGACAGTTATGGTATATCTTTTCCTTTCAGGCGCGGTACTACACCTAATACAATTTAGTCGCTGATTCAAATGATCAGTTTCTGGCTCTATGCGTAAACAGTAACGAATTGTAGAAAAGAAGGTCTTTTTCTTGCTGAGATATTTGCTTCAATAGGAAATAATTCAATGGCTTAAATGCCTCGACTTCTATGTCTCCTAAACCTTCCGATGTTCATAAACGTACATACAAGCTAGATAGAAAATAGAAAGGAAAGGTAAATAAATAATGATTAATAGTATTTACTCTTCCCTGTCCTATATTTATTTCTTTAGATTTTTCAAGTCTTACAGCAAGCCGAGATAGAAATGCAGCAGAAGGAGACAAGCAGAAGCACTATATACACCGAGTCGACGATGGTGATGGCGGCGGAAAACATCCGTAGGTCACAATCCCAGGTCATGCAGCTCTTTTCGTCAGGTTTGCACGGTTTATCATGAAGCATCCCACAATTTGGGAACACCCATACGCTACCGTTTTAAAATAATGAAAAGATATAATATTACTGACAATTTTAGGAATATTTTGTAATTAAATCTATATACGAATTCAAATTCAAAGGTTACTTAAGAAAACGGGAGTTTTGCTTAAAGTCGTTGGAATGAAAATACTAGTTCTTTCGTATCGCTATGTATGTCAACAACTCTATATAACAAACTTACAACTGGACTCAGTTAGTACTGTACAAAGTTGGAGGCGTTTATTTATATATACCGGTCGCACAACAGCTGCTTTGCAATTTTCCCCCTGTAACTATATTGATGCAGTGTTAGGCTAGCGATAGAAGACACACATTGTATGATACAGGTCATAGCTGGAGTCCCTACAGCAGCGAAATGCAATTTACAAGGCATAAACATGTTTTATTTAGCTGTTAATAATAATGTTAATAAATATCCTTACATGTATGCATCTTCAATTTCCTCAAAATGTGCTATCTTAGTTAGTCCTGAAAATCCCAATGATATGTCCCGCAAAATCTAATACACACCGAAACTGTACTGGAATTATGAGTACGTTTCCAGCAGCAATCCATTTTCCTTACTACACTGAATTGACCTAATAATCAAGTCCATCATAATCAGAAAAGCATAATTGAGTTGGATAAACATAACAATAAAATCCATCCATTCCATACCAAATGGAAAAGTTGTTGCAATGCGTGTTCATTCACAATATGACTCTAAATTTAAATTGTAAGTAGGCCAGAACGTCAATTCCTTTCTAAGCTATTGTAGATGGCACGAAGAAGTTCAAAGGTCGCTGTCGGGTGCTATTTCACAATAATATTGGTGTTGTACATTTATGAATCTATGGTTGTTTATTTACTTTTTAATACAGCATAAATTTAATTAATTTGTTTCATGTAGTGTATATTTTATAATTAAGCGTTAGGTAGAATAAGAAAATGAGTATATAATTAAAATGTTCTGGCATTTGTATTGGAAAATATGCACTTGTTTTCTCGAATGAATACAGCACTCCCAAAATAGTGCAGTATTAATCCGAAAAAACTCGTTATTATTTTCCCATACAATATGCAGAAACCTGTAAATGTCTACTTTCTGTGATTAATATGAAATACTGCACTTTTTATAAATAAGAAATATTACAATAAGATTAGGCTATTTCAGTAATTTGTTTAATTTGTAAATTTCTCCACACATTTATGCCTAACTGTACTGTGTAATGTATATTTAAATTTTTCTTACTTTTTCTTTATTATCGTCATACTGATTTAAATGTCTTACATAATGCATCAATTATCTTATTTCTAATTTCTTGATAATACACCTGTATGTAGTTTTGTTTTATCTTCTTGTAAGATCTCTGTATGTTTGTTTCAGACTACAAAATCTAACTGAATACTCAGATTCAGTATTACAGACTACTTTTGCCTTGAGGTTGTGTCTTTGTCTTTAATTCGTATCTAATGCGATCGTCCATTAAAAATGATACCAGCTTAGTAGTGAAGTCTGTGTTTGTTTTCATTTTATGTATTTTAGTTAGCATCGGTACAGAACCTTTGTAGATGTTATTTGTGTGTTAATTTACTCATCGTGCACATAGTTTACTCGATGTACCCGACTTAAATAAATTGTGCTTGACTTGACTTGATTTTTCCCTATATCCCTTCATTGATGCCTTAAACACCATCTGTACTGTGTTTATCACTTCTTATACATTGGTATCTCAAAGAATCAGACAGACTGTTGCATAAGTAGATCCTGTTTTCACTTTGTGAAAAAGAACACACATATATATAATTACAATTGGTTCAGCAAAAGGTGAGATATCTTGACAAGATTTTTAAGATTTGAAAAATAAACTGGATTGTGAGGATTTAATGTCATAATATTTAGTGGAGAAATAATAATAATAATAATAATAATAATAATAATAATAATAATAATAACAACGACAAAAACAACAAACAATAATAATAATAATAATAATACTACTAATACTAATACTAATAATAATAATAATAATAATAATTTATTAGAAGTAATATTTTTCTAGACAATAAACAGATTGTAAATATTTCGAATTTGACTTAGAAAAAAGTACATGATTAAAGAAACCAGGCTGAAAACATTTCAGATTTTCAGAAGAAATTAAGATAAACAAAGTACTGTACAATCCAACATATTCCTGCGATATTTAATTTTTTGAGAGCAAATATCCATGAAATTACAAACGCCACAACATTAAGAATTATTAATTAGGTGCTAAGGCGAG
>JAECUM010042486.1:0-36704 GCA_016617855.1 Megalonaias nervosa
CTCTCTCTCTCTCTCTCTCTCTCTGCATTTGCTGGCGGGATTCCGACTCTCTACACACTCACCACTTTAATAACAACAATTGTCACATCTGAAAGTATGTTTAGTACCGCTCTGAAAATCATTCTGAGGCAGAAAAATGTATTCCTTTTTTCTTACTGTCCACAAACAGAGACAGAAGTTTGCCTACGTGGAACCATTGTAAAACTGCTGTTTTCTACAGGACTCATGGTGCTAATTTAGCTCGTACAGTAAACCTATGGAAACACATTAATATTAAAAATACAGTAACTTAAAATTGTTGAATGCTCTCTCTCAAACCTATAGTCCTCAGTATAGATACATTCTTGATGCAAGGATCTGTGTGGAGAAAGCCATATATCCCACGGTATGTTTTGGATTTATATTTGTTTTAAACATGTATTTTCAATTCAACACCTAAAGGATCCAGTGCTCTTTTCAGTAATGAGTGTCCCAAAGTGAAGTATGTAAAAGGACTAAAATTCCGTCAATAAAACACTGTCCCTATGGGGGGTTTTTCCGTTACAAATAGGATTAGTTCTCAAAAGATTCTTTATTAATCAATCATAGCCAGCCAAAGTCATTTACACTCTATGTAATCTTCACTCATCCCTAGAATGGTTCCCATTCTTCCATGTAATTAGTACCGTGAGTCCTGTAAGCTTATAGTACCAGAAAAAGTGATATAGATTACTATGTCAGACATGGCATCACTATCCAAAATCTGTCCTTTCTACCGGTTGAGCTACGGATGTTCGACAGCTTATATATATATATATATATATATATATATATATATATATATATATAGTGATAATGCTTTCACAAAAGCGATTTGAAATTTTAACGAGAAACTCTTCATGACTAAACTGTCAAACACTCATTACATAAGGACGTATTCTCTGCTGCATAGTGTGATTTGGACTTTAATGAGCTGAAACAAATCAACGGCGCACACATTACCCCCCCCCAATATGAGGCATCTCCTAATGTAGTTCATATAAACAACTTTTTGAAATATAGTTTATATTATGGGTGCAATGTCGCTGTCATAGGAAACAGTGTTTTGCATCGGTATGATTTAAATAAAACCATGCATTTGATCTAAACCGGCAGTAAAAAAAATAAAAATTTGTATTTACACATTAAATGAAAGCCATATTATGAGGGACAGGGTGACTTATAGAGTTACTTCTATTCTAAATTCTAGACTCCAGATTTTCCGTACTTTTGTGAAGTAGGGTTACCTCAAGAGATAGGCTGACTTAATGTTGGAACGTCTCCTTACAGAAATCTTGTTTCCCGCTTTGTTATGATCTTCAAAGACCAAGGCATATTCATAAATAACACCTTTCGAAATGGCGATTTTAATATGATGTTATACGCAGTTTTACTTTTACATATGAAAAAAAAGAAAATTTAAATCACCCACAGTTGCTGTCGAGATGTTAAACACTATCCTGTAAACAAAAAAATTGAACCTGTCAGTTTATCGGCAAGAAATGAAAGGTAGCATGCCATACATTTATCTGTGGTCATCATGATCTACGCAGACTGAAGCCGACTAGGAAATCTCGATTCACGCGTCATGATATCAACATCACTTTTAAGCAGAAATCTATATATTCTTCGAAATATGAATTTGTATATACTATATAGTAAAAACCACATAGGTGTCCGAATTCTATTCCCAGGAACTCTGGTAAGTAAACATTACTCTGATCATTATTTAATAATTCAGATGAATCTTGTGATATGATAGGTAAGCGGTCCAATGGAATAATTAGCAGGCTGTAACAGACATACAGTTATGGACGGATAAATTTTAATGGAGGGTGTCTGCGGCACTAAAGGGATTAATTCTTTTAATTAAAGGTCTAAAACAATGATAAAATCTTGCTAGTTATTAATCTTCCTATTTAATACCTTTAGATAGGAGCTAGAAAGTTACAAGTTAAAAAGTTTGTTTTGTTTGTATTTTCGTTTAAATCTTGTATTTATCTCTCTAACAGCCTTTTTCTGTCTGTCTGTCTCTGTATGTCTCTCTTTGTATAGATAGATATTATCCCTAGATAGATAGATAGATAGATAGATAGATAGATAGATAGATAGATAGACGGACAGTTGGATGGATGGATGGATGGATGGAAGGATGGATGGGTAGGTAGGTAGGTAGGTCAGTAAGTATTATCCTCTTTTTCATTTTTTAAGTTCTGCATATTGTCTTGTATGAAAACATTGCATTTGTTTACTGGATTTTAATCCAAAAAATGAGATCCTTTATAAAAGTTTAATTTTATATTTATCTGTCTAGAATGATTGCGTCCTGTTTAAAGGCTTGGTTGAATCAATACAAACTAAAGAATGTCGACACCAGCAATACAATTATTTGATGACGCTAGGTTACAGGTTGTCATGGAAATCTTTCATCGCAATTAGGATGTCTGGAAATCTGGAAATCAATTATTGCCTGCTGACATCTATCATTGTTTCATTCGTGCATTAATCTATCCATCCATCCTTCCAACTTTTATCCTCCAATGTTGAAATCCAATCCCTGTAACGAAACATAAATTTCTAAAGTTGACTTTAAGCAGCAACTGTTCTTGCAATTAGAAATAAATAAATAAATAAATAAATAAATAAATAAATACAACAGAGGACAGATGATACCGATAGGTCACTCAAAAAGTTCTTTGATCTTATGGATCTTTCCGCAGTGTATTCCGGATTCTAGTCAAATATTGAAGAAGAAACGTTACATGGATTGGATCTTCAAAAGGTTGTAAGGGTAGACTTCTTTCCAGATAGAAATCAGACTTGGGCAACATCACTTTTTGGCAGGTTTTGGAATTACATTCAGCTCAGATCTCAAATATAACTAAATAATATATGAAATTCAAAATAGTATTAATTGCGAGAATAAAAGATAACCAGTTATTCTATGAAAAATAGTTGCGTTATAAACTTGTATTACTTTAAAGTTTAAAATCATGCAAAAAATAATCAGGATGAATTAGAAAGGGATTTTCCAGCAATCTATTTAGACTGTATCAGATGATTCAGGATTTCAAAGACGGAGGTTGTAGAATCATGCATATTGAATCATTTGTTGAGTTTCTTAAAACTGACTCATGAAAAGATTCTCTCTTCAGGGTCATCATGGATACCAATAGTTTTTTTTTTTTTTCAAGGACTGTATGTATATATACATAGTCTAAAGTGAGTCACCTTGGAATCTGTTATTCTGATAAACTTGCAGATTTAAAACGAAAATCCATTCCTGGCATGAAGTGCTTAATATTTGTGCAGATATTCAAGATAAGACATAAAAAAGGAGGATAAAAAATTGTCACCGCTTTGTTACAAGATTGATAATAAACCAAAGTTGTTTCACTTCCAAGAGAATGGCTACTTTTTATCATAGGTGACATTATTTGATAAGTATATTTTGCTGTTGTCCTACTACGGCCTGTTGTGGATTAAAAAGATTCATGCTAACAATTTATACACAACTTAGGAATAAAGCTTCTACTATTGTTTCTTTTTATTCCAATTAAAAGAAATTATGAAAATTTAATTGCCTTGGTGTTTTCAGGCACAGTAACACAAATATATTATTTAATGCCGCGACAACTAAAATAAGTGCCAAGGACACACTACGGAAGTTGATGGTGGGGGTTGGACCGGCGCCCGTGCGATGTTGAATCTTGCATTCTAAATCTCTGACCCACCTCGGATCCAGCCTCCATTATTTGGCTTTTACGATGTGCAGGAGAGCGAATCGGGACTATTTCACATTACTGTGCCTGCAGTCGGTAAATTATAATGGACAATAAATAGTCCAGAAGCATGTATGCTTTCTTTATCTCTCATATAAAATATACAAATAAACAAATAGCAAAATGGCCTCAGAATTTGTTACTAAAACAAACACTTGTAAAAACACATGAGAAAACGACAATTTCACTATACATTAATGCATATTCTGGCAGCAAATGATTTTCTAAGAAAATAAATGTTAAGAAAAATATATAATTATGTAGCTGCTGCAAAAATGGACACATTAATGCACTTATATATATTTTATTGTCCATTAATTAATAAAATTTTCACATACTTGGAAAACGGATTTTTTAAAAACTTTCGATGCCACTAAGTTTTTTAATACAAAACCTATATTTGACAGAAATGTAAAGTATATAGCAATATGGCCTCAAAATTAGTTATTAAATAAAACAAAACTTTTAAGAACACATGAAAAACGACAAATTCACTATAATTTAATACATATTCTGGCAACAGATGATTTTCTAAATGAAATAAATGTTAAAAAAAAATATATCATTATGTAGCTGCTGCAAAAATGGGCACATAACCGCACTTATATATTTTATTGCCAGTTAGTTAATAAAATTTCACATTATTGGAAAATGGATTTTTTAAAAACATTCCATGTCGCTAAATTTTTAATACACAAATCTGTATTTGTCAGACATGGGAAGTATATTTCGTTAAATATGATATTTACATACATCATTTAATGGAAAGTATTCCATATCTGTGTGGTGTAAAACAAGAAGCAAGTAAGTACTATTGTATTGATTCCTAATCCTCCATCACGTCGCATCATCTGATTGATAGAAAGCAAGGTTTTGGATGTATGTCTCATGTACCAATGACAATGGTGACTATTATAGCCGAACAGATCACTTACTATATAGTTCCTTCCGCTCAGCATCGCAAATGATATCCATGTCTGTTTCTCGTTGAATTTTCACATCAGAGTCTCTAAATGTAGCTAAAATTACCGAATTCGTTTCGTGCACGAATGAATTAAACATATTTGCTCAGAAAGACTGGTCTGTCTACATGTAATCTGCCATGTGCGTCTTTAGTTCTGGAATAGTGCATTTTTTAAACCATAAAGATATCCAAGAGAGGCAATTGATTATAGCCGAATATAGCCGAATATAAAAGTTGATGACGTCTTAATAATAAATCGACTCTACCTCACGGTTATGGCGACATCGAAAAATTTGACGCAAATAAACCACTCTGTTTTAGCATATATTTAATGATATATGTTACACTTTATGTCGATTCAAGGCCCGGGGTCAAGGGTGTCACCTAAGCCGCCTTAGTGATGGGTCTGGCGGGAGTCCCCCCCCCCGCCCTTTGGAAGCTAAAATTGGAGTAATTTTGACACTATATGCTTGCATGAAAATTGTCATTGAACAATCCAAAATTCTGATTCCTTAATATGATGCATACATCCATTGAATCATTAATATATAAATTCTCATTGTAAATTTTGAAAGGAAAAAAACAACACGCTTGGTTTGTCGCATATAATTTATCAGACGACGAACTAGATAATTGCTATTGTTACGTGTAGGTTCGTACAATAATAACAAGAGGAAAGAGTGAAGACAACAAGCTTTGTATATTTTAACAAAATAATTTATTTCCCTAGAAAACAATGTAAAATTGGAAAATAGGACTTACGGTTTGTGAATATAATCCAAAATTTAATCCTAAGAATGAAAATTACAAGTCCTATCACTAAATAGTTCTATTAGAATCCAGGTTCGAATCTCGACGACGTACCAAAATGGAAGGCGATGACATCAGATGTGGTCCTTGTACAAATATCAACAATTCCTCAATTGAATCACAGTTTATGTTTCCGAATAATTCCAGAATAAATTTCCACTGAATTTCTTTCTCAAAGAATTTATAAAACAGTACACTCGTTTGGTTTTCTAGAGAATAAATTATTAAATTCCAAACACAAATGAATTTCAAAAACAATCTGGTTTCAACAATAAAATAACCTATCCGGCCTTCTAGGTATCAGGAAAACAACTGACTGACGAGCGCTCAGAAAGGGTTATATATTCACCCGAATTATCATCCCGTTCTCGCGAGACAGACTACAAGGTCTCCTAACACTTGAAACACGCAATAAGATATTTTCCAAATTGCACGTAGCCCTATCTAAGAACTAGACTACCACTCTAAAATACATTTAAAAATAAAACATTGCTTATTCAGATTAACACGTAGGCCGAAAAGGACCTTGAAAACAGCCAATCGTATTAGCGTAGCGCTTACACTACCGCGCACCAAGGTAAACTAAAAATATTACTAATGTAATACGTTTTACGTCTTAGATAAACAGAATTACTGAAAAAGAATTTCAAATCCCTGCAATAATCATTACAATAAAATGTAATGAAACAAAAATAAAATAATTTTTTTTTTAAAGTAACACACAAGCAATTTAATTACATATAATAACACTATTAATAAAATCCTGATACAAGTACATGTATTTCAGAAATGCTCTAGCACTAACAGTCAGCAACAAAAAGGAAACATGTAAAAGCATGGAGCCACCACCTCACGCGCCATCACAAACAGCAAAAAACAAAATAAAACAAAATAAACCAACAAACAAACAAACCCAACGGATTTGCGCAAATTGACGATATTTAGAAAACGGGGTTTCCGTCATAGGATGGAGAGCTTTCACCCATGCTTATATAGTTGTATCCGAGGATAAGTTTTCTCCTCTCAGTGTGTCATATACAGGTGAGGTACAAAAATCCATGTTCTGGCTTAGTGACTTGTACCACATCCTGAGATTGTTGCCTTGATGCAACTCTTATTATGTACGTCTTCATTTGCGCTGCCTGTTCTGCATGTCGCGCTTATCCATTCCTGTGTTATTGTTTGACTGCATTTTAAGTCTCAACATACTGGTATGTTATCATGTCAGTTGTCTTTGGCACCAATCCCAGTCCGTACCTGAAGTAGAGGTGGCTTCTAACGCTTGTAAAAGACGCCTGGATGATTGGATCATCTTTTAAATCCCTCGAAAGGTGTTCGAGGTTGTCTTATGGGCAGAAAGTTGCTCACGACGCGGTGTACAGGATAAGCAGAGATGATCCTGGTCGTGTTTAGCCTCGTATATTGAATAGGTTTTGTAACCTTCTTAACTCATTGTCTTACGGTCTACAAAGGCAAGGGGCTGTCCTGTGCCTTCTGGCTTGGCCCATGTAGTAGTTCCTCAATAGCACGGACACCCACAGCTACTAATATAGTTCTTATGAAGTTTTGGTATCGTTCACTGATCGCCGGACTCTAAGTAGAACGTGGCCTAAGGCGTGCCTGGCGACGTAAAAGGCAAGAAGCCACCACCTCACGCGCCATCACAAATAGGTTGGACACTGGCGGGTCTGTGAAACGAAAGGGGCTCGCCAAACTTTCCTTTTCAAGAAATTCATTGGCCTCCTGTCGACGCGAGGCCATAATGATATTCCTTTGTCTTAGTGAGGTGGTTCACATCCTTTTTGGCCACGACCCTAAAAATATTTTTCTAAACCTCGCGAGTCCGTTCCACATTTTGATAAGTTCTGCCACCTTCAAAATTCTAATCCTGGCGACCCTCCAGAACCTCCTTGCGACCCTGGTTTAGGTCTCGAACTGGGAGTTGAGAACCACTGTCTTAGTGTGTCTCTAAATGAGTAATAATCCTGGCATTAACAAAGGGATATCCAGAAGGTCAGGAGCAATGACGTTCCATTTTTGTGTTCTGATGTCGGCATGTCGGCTCACATAGGCTAGCTCAGTATCGGTCTTGTCCACAGGACAGAACATAAGGCACAATAAAAAGTATGTTGGTTTCTCAAACTTTAGCAGGCGCACAAGGCAGGGCATCGAGATCATGGCCCTCTGAGATAACCAGAAATAATCCCGCGTCCTTTTGCTCATTTCCACCGCCTTTTGCGTGCCTTTTTGAGGCGAATAATAGGGCAGTCGATGATGAAATCAAAGTGGCCATTAAACACCAATTCGATCATGGTGAATAAATAAATTTTTAACACACCTGCCGCTTGGGCCATTTTTTCAGTTTATAGTTTTATGCCTTCTTTCACGTATTTGATTTGTCTGCATTATCCGTCGAGTGCATGGTCTTCCGTGACCTCATGTCGATCACGTCAGCAAATCGGTTTTGGCAGAATGTACCAACACTATTCTCCGGCAGCTCTGCCTCTTGGATATATTCCCTTGCCATTTGTTTCAGGGCATCCTACTACTACTGTTATCGCGCCTGCAGATGCGCATATATCTGGCCTGGGACAACCTTGATCGTCACCGACACATTGTCTTGTCAATAAGGGAATGACTATCACCCTTCATGATTTACGCTGCCGTATTTCAATCAATATTTCGCGTACTTTCACTCTTGCTCACCACTATTTTGCAATGGGTGTACAAGTCACTTTTCTCATGTATTACTGCCGGATCATGTGTGCACAATCTAAATGGGGCCACGACATAGAAATCCGGAGAGATACCACTGATGGAATAGCGCATCTTTTTGTTAGTGCTTCGGATCACCCTGCGGCTGTTGTTAAATGTCACCTTAAATGGGAAGAAGTCTGAGAAATCAGACTGGTAGTATGCCATTTGATCACTTAGCAGTTTACTCTCGTGCGGCACGATGAAGCGCTTCCCAACGAATGCCAAGCAGCACGGCGGTGCCGGACACAATGACATCGTTGCTACCGAGGTTGGGAGATCTGACAATAAGCAACTTAATTTTGGTCTATGGTGCTTGTGCTATTAGTCACGATTACATTACTTCGAGTCGAGTTTGTTTCCGTATTGAGTAATAATGGAAATGGCATGTCCTTTCTTTAATAGATACTCATAGTTGCTGTTCCAGTCGTTGCAACTAGAGCAAAACGTGGGTGATTGTGGCCTTGAAATGAGCGAGTTTGCCCTTCCCGAGATCTATACGACCCGAGGAACATGAAACCAAATTTACTTACTAAAAATGTGAAATAGGAGAACCTCCAAGGCAAATCCCTTCTTTTGCAGTGGTAGGAAGGTACCAACTTGGTGGAAGCAAGAAGATTTTGCCTGTATCTTAAGATGGTATAGATAGATATTTTATCCGGTATCTTGCTACGATGATCCAGATAGAGATATAAACAAAGAGACAGAGAGACCGTGGTAAAACTTACATGTTGACAGACCAACCAACAGAGAGAGAGAGAGAGAGAGAGAGAGAGAGAGAGAGAGAGAGCTTGAGCTTTGGATAACTAAATATTTAAAAATAATCTGTTTTTAAACCTTATTATGGATTTTTTTAATATAAAAAATCACTGTTTGTGTGTGCATCCAAACCATAAAATTTACCGTACAATCTCGACACTTTGTATCATTGGTATTGGGAACACTAAATCCCATGGAACGTGTACACATACCGATACAACTTCTAGGGTTCGTATAGGTTACATAATCAAAATTCAATTTGGAGGGTTTCATCAAGCCCAAATTCGTTTTCTCCGGTTTTGGTCTAATATCAACAGTCATCAGTCAACAAACTAATACTGTCCCATGAATAAAATTATGGTTGATTACAAGTCTTATTGAATTCTTTCGCTGACAAATACTGAAACAAAGATTAAACCAATGTTTGCAATGCTCGAGAAGGAAAACTAGACAATCGATAAACCTTTTTTTTGCAAAAGATGGTACACGATTCTTGTAAATTTATTTACAAGTCTGCTTAATATTATATGCAGAAAAAAGTAGTTAATCAAATTCTCTTTTCACAAATTTTACTTGTGATGCCTTATTATATATATTAATGTGGTCGTCTCCCTTAGACCGGTAGGTATCTCTTTCTCTCGATCATAAAATTCTCTTGGAACTTTAAATCAATCTTCCGTGCCACAGCGAACGAAAACTCGCGGCTGCCTCCCTTAGATCGGTAGAGCTAGCTCTCTCTCTCTCTCTCTCTCTCTCTCTCTCTCTCTCTCTCTCTCTCTCTCTCTCAGATTCACTTAGAGAAATTCAGGGCCGTAGGGAGCGATCACGGGCGCTGGGGTAGGCATTTACTTTCTAATAACTTCCCTAATATGGAACAACAGGGTTTTCAAAATGGATTGAGTAGTTTAACAGCATCCTTCAATCTACACGAAGCTATATTTTCCCACTTTATAACTAGAAACAAGAGTTTTTGCTGCTTTCAACGATATTTAAAATGGATTTGACACTGTGAATCACACCGGTCTTTTCCTAAGATTTAGAAAACTGGGCATTCAAGGAAAGATTACGCATGTAATAAAGGAATCGTACTCAAATCTACAACGCACTGTCCTCATCAAATAATAAACATCCCATCCTTTATCAATAGAACATGCCCTCACATTTCCTACAAAAGTTTGTACAGTATGTGTGCTGTATTTTCTAATTGACAATTTTTGTTCTTCGCATTCTCACTACTGTCTATTGTTGTAATCTCCATTTATTTTCTTTGTTGTATTTTTCGAGAGCGGGATCCAGAGGGATTGTTTGGTTTATTTCTCTACCGTTGTACTGTGTCCAAAGTTCCTCCAGTATATCGTAGTCAAATTTATCTTTCATGCAATTCTTTTGTTTCAATTAAACGTAGGTTGTAAATTTGAGATTGATAAATTATCATCTTTTAATTCGCTAATAAAAATGAATGCACTGGCCTTTTGTCTATCGAACAAGTTGCAAAAATATCTTGGTTATTTTATATCGATAGTTTGACTTGTTCATCCATTACATATAAATTGACACTATATTTAATTAAAAAGTCATAATTTCTTTATAACCACGGCCTCTCTAATACTTTACCTGATTTGCATGCACTTTGCTTAATTTTTTAATGTTCAGTACTATTAATCCCTACAATCTGAATTATCAGAAACCTCCTTGATCGTCTTCATTTTCCTTGAAATTACTTTCAAAATATTTCATTGAAAAATCTTGATTATTTTCAGCCATTGTTTGGTTGTTAAGACAGCAAAGAAAAGATACAAAGTCCAGCTGCAAAAAGGAATTAGAATGTATCGAAGACAACGAGATAATATCAAACGGAGTTAGATACATCAATGGATTTTTATCATTTATATATGTAAAGCTACGTTTGCCTCAATCTGCATTGAGTGCAAACGTGATAATGTTAAGACATATTGATTTCGAAAAAGGAAATGAATGATCTCCTAAAACCAGAAAAGTATTTGAAGAAACCAAAAAGAAGGATCACTGAAAATCTGCTTAGCATATAAATTTCGTAGCGTCTGGTTGTTTTGTCTTTTAGGCTCTTATACCTTTGACAAGCATTGTCATGACGAAGTTAAGTTTAGGAACGTATGTATATGATGCAATAAAGTCTTATAGGAAAAAATATATGATCAAATTTTCCTCAATAATGAGGTTCGCTTTTTATGAATGATTCTATGTGCTTATGTAACTCCCTTCCTCTCTGTAAAATCTTAACCCTTTTTTAGATCAGCTTTTCCTGGCTTTGATGTATCAAGTGTTAGATCGATGCAAACATTTTCTCTGTTGTTTGGGACCAGGCTAATGAAATGACAAACGTGGTACGGTACAATCAAAGTCGAAGTAATCTTCACTACTACATTAAGGTTTTAGGTATCTAATTTTTTACTCGGTTCTGAATTAACGCATTATCTCTAGACCCACCCACTCTCCCCCCAAAAGAAAACCCCCCAAAAAACAAAAACAAAACAAACAAACCACGTTCAATATCTCTTAAGAGGAATATAAAACATAAAGAGTACAACTGAAACGGCGGTGCAACGATAGGTGTAGATCGAAGATCAGCTTGTTCATACAGATAAAACTGTTTACTACTACCGTTTACTACTAAAACGTCTAAGCAGCCGCTTTCACACACACACACACACACACACACACACACACACACACATGCACACACATACATGAATAGAATTAGAGACTGTTTACTACTACCGTTTACTACTAAAAAGTCTAAGCAGCCTCTTTCTCACACACACACACACACACACACACACACACACACACACACACACACACACACACACACGATTAAAATTAGAGACTGCATATAATTTACCGTAAAAACATTTGGTCAGTCAGATTGAACAATAGTAAGGTGGTAGAAGGATGAAAATAACATGGAAAGCTTTGAATTGAGTTGCTACTAGAATCTCAGTGCAATCGGAATATTATCGGCCTTTTCGGTCCTGTCCAGAAAGAAACCTCATATATAAGTCGCAGCCATTGAGAACTGTATTTTTAACTACATTCGTTCACATGATGGTTGAAGGATAAAAAGTCACAATCAAAATCATTCCCGGCCTTTGCTGTCGTAACACCAAACACATTAAAGTCATACAACTAACTCCGAGGTTTAATTACCACCTGATGGAAATGACCAAGCCATATCCTGATGGTAATGGCGATACTTTCAGATCGTACCCGAATTACAGCAGCCGATATAGATTATGCACGAATTACTTCCGGTGAAGTTGTTCCTTTGGCTTTAGCGTAGATTCGGTACAACATTGATGGACTCACTAAAAAGAAACATTTTGACAATACAACTGGCAACTAAAATCCCAAAGAGGTATGGATTCCAATATAGAGAGTAGATTTGTTAGTTTTTTATTACTATCTTTCCAATGAACACAAAAACATTATCTTTTACTACATCAGCAAGAAGAATGAAAACTGTTTGATGCCTAATGGATTTTACAACCTCTAAAGTACCTATCTGATTAATATCAGATCTCCACTGTCCTACATGAAGATCTGACGATGGCCGCTTAATGGTCATGTTCTGGTGACCTTTGAATTAGCCAATGGAAATGCAGCTTTCAAAAATCTGAAAGTGAATCAAATCGTTCAGTAAACATTCGTTCTCTTCATCCACATTGCTCATTCTCCAAATGCGAATATATTAGACTTCATCTGATTAGTTGATAGAATTAGTGATTATGGTAATAACATGAGTTACCAGAACATGACCCCTATGCGGTCACTGTCAGATCGTCAAGTATAACAATGGAGATCGGAAGGAGGCCCAGTCCTCTTCCTCATTTGCCCGGCCAATCTACAGGTCTTCTAGTTTCCTATCTAGTTTTCTTGATTGGCTTGCGGCATTTGAGCTATTTTTCAGCTTCGAGACATATAGTCTGGATGTGAAGATTGAACATGGACACAATTAGCCTGTGGTCCATCCAACGATCAGCATCACACATAGCCTTCGTCACTCGTACGTCCTTTCTGCTCTTCATCCTAGTGATGACGTATTGGATGAGGTGTTTATGCTTTGAACGTGGTGCTTTGGTGACGTCTTGATACGGGTCGGTAGACGTAAAAAACTGTTAGTGCTGACGAGATCATATGCGGTACACATCTTTAGCAATAGTCGCCCGTTGCTGTTACACTTTTTGACGCCATGAATTCCGACAACTCCTTCCAAGGACTGGTAGTCAGTCCCCACTCTAGCGTTGAAGTCGCCAAGAATGACAAGCTATTCCGATTTCGGCGGTCGATGAAATCACGGAATCCAGTTTTTCATGTAACCTTTCTTTCACATCATCTTTGTTGGTCATTGTTGGAGCGTAAGCACTGATCAATGTGGCAGCCTTCTTGTTTTCCAGTAGACATTGTAAAATCATTAGGCGATCACTGAGGCCCTTGTGAGTAAGTAGTAAATATAAGTTGGGCTTTTGACGCAACATCCCTATTTTTACTCCAAACAAGTACAAAGTCGCCATTTTTGCCATCATTAAGGGCACCCACCCGACAATACCCGGTAAAAGGTTTTCAAAGTGAGATCCTTATTCGTGACTATAATTATGGTAATTCTCGCGAATGTACTTGTTTGGAGTAAAAATAGGGTTGTTTCGTCAGGAAAACCCACTTATGTCTACTACTATAATTGCTATCATCAGATAGATATTTTTGTTAAAATATAAAATTTATACTTTACCGTTAGATAAAAATTTATACTTTACTGTCAGATAAAATTTATACTTGATTACTATCACTCATACATTAATTCTACTTGATACCGCCTCTGATACATGTTTTCATATTTACTAATTCTTATTGGTAAGATATCAGTTAACATACTGTCAATGATTCGGAATTCACGTATGAAATCGCCCATGTCACATTTTAACTTCACGCAAATAACATCGTATTTGATCAAGCAACTTTTTATAAGTAACACTAGCGATTTTACACGCACCTTTTTGGTCTCAGATCGAGGTTCTATTTTCTTACACGCTGTTGTAAGAGAAACTCCAACTCCAGATATTATCAGAAAAAAGGATTTAATGATGATTCGCAGGTTATAATACCAGATCCTGTCAAAAGCAATGGAATATACGATATTACACGTAAGATTTTGCTATAATATTTATAACAATGTTTTACACACCAGAGTTTCTTGTGGTAATATTTATAATATTGCATTAGCGCATCAAGTTCAGTTTTTGGAATATCTTCAGAAACATGATTGAAATCTTCATTATCTTTTACTCTAGAGTAAAGCCTGTAGTTCCAAAGACGGAATCAAGAAGTTATCCAAATTTATCGGTTTTAGGATCTGCTAGAAAATATCTGTACTTGTCATAGACATCGGAGGCTGTATCTTTATGCTTCTCATCGGTTAATACTTCACCTTTTCTTATCCATTTGTATGCTTTAAACTTATTTTTTACTTCATTTACACCATTTACAAGATCTGCATAATCTTTCTCTGTTTTATCAATAAAATCAGTTGCTAAATTTACTTCATCTAAACTAAGATTTTTAAGCGTGAGATCTTTTCTTAGAATTGCTTACGCTGTCACAAATTGTTCAACATTACTTTTTTAACTATATTTTTCTGATTGAGGAACCTAACATAAAAGTTAGGTTTATTTTCTAAATATATCGTAGTCTTTTGTGTATATTTTTTCGATTTCGTTGTAATAATTTCTTACTGATAATTCTCTAGAATGGCGGAGTGTTGGTGGTGGAATATCATCAACGATATCGTAATAATTTACAGTCGAGCTACGAATTTCTAGGTTTTTAATTTCTTCAAAAAAGATTTTTTCAGTTTCATCGTAATCTTCAATCAGCGAATCAAGTTCTTCAATTATTTTTAGTGATTTGTTGACAATAATCGGATCAAAAGTAATGTAATCATCATCCAAAAACATTAGTAATAATGCATTGTGATACGCTCTGAACATTCTTTCCGCATCTGTTCTATCATCTACAACTTCCAGTAGCTTTTTTTATCGGGATAATCCATACCAAACTCTAGAAATGTTTGACATTTATCAAATTTTTCGCTTAGATTAGGACTTTTTGATAATTTATTTTTTCTGATTTTATTTGCCAAATCATTAAGTTCTCTATGTGCTCGTTTAATCATATTTTCCACAGGTTTTTTCCTCCATATGCCCGCGCTTTTATTAGATTTGAGATAATTATTAAATATATTTTTCCTTTGCTGAGCTCAATCAACACTTTTTTCATTAAATCTTCTATTTTTTTTATTTATTTTTTTTTAATATTTTTTTTGTTGTTGTTGTTGTTCTTCACGACAATCGTCAGGATGACAATACTTGCTAATAACATCAAAATCTTTGCATTTTTTAGTTGTGGCGCGTGCATTCCAAATATTCTAAGAACGTTATCAGATGTATTTGTTAGATCTTCAAGCTCTAACGGATTTGGGAGAGAAAAGAAAATTTTCATTTCATGAATTTCGTTTCTAGCTTTTTCCTCAACTGTTTGATTATTACGTAAACCAGCTCCGATGGGAATTTTACGATTACAAATATTATCATAAAATTCTTTTGCTACAGTAACAATTGATGGTTCTGATGTTGTGTTTGACATTTTATTCTACAACATCAGATTAAATTTGATCACAATGATCACATCTGATCATCGACTGTGTATATCTAAAACGCGGTCACTCCAGGATATGGACTTTCAGCTGCAACAACGTATATTCTGAATATTGATACTTGTTGACAGTGTTAGCGGTTGGAATTGTAAAGTACACATCAGTACTAACATAAGTATTTGTTGTGCTATACAACGTGGTCCAAGCTGTGTTGTCGCTAGATCCTTCTAACCGCCAATAGTAAATACGTCCAACGCCAGAATTTAGTCGGCCTCGCAAATGCAACTACCAAATAGAGACCGCGATCGGGCATTTGATCTTAATCTAAAAATTAGATGTTTCTCTGTTTGTTGTCCACTCCTGACCACCACCACCAACAAAACTAAATAGAAAGGCGTGATCTGGATTATTTCCAGGGTATTGTGTTGACGCCCTTACAACGAAACCGCACCTATCAGATGCTTCAACGAGTGTTGGAATATACCCGACATTATTCTTAGTTCGTTTTATACCACCAACTGCAAATGAATCAACGTAAGATTTATTTGCCGGATCTGCTGGATTAACAGGAGAATAATTTGTTGTTATTTTGTTAGAGCCCATGTCAATAAGACCTGATATTACATCTACGGTTTTCTTTACATATGTGGCATCAACTGCGGTAGATACAACTGTAATAGCTGCTATTTTGGCTTTATCAACATAATCTTTATTTGTTAAATCTTCTACCTCGGTGGGAGTATAGGTTGACATTATTTTGTTGGCGCCCATATTTAACGCGCCAGACATTGTGTCACCGTTAAGTTTTAACAAAATTGCTTGTAACAATCCTGAAGTTGGTCAACAGTCATCGTTGTCAAGCGTCGTAATGTCGAGTTGCGTATTACTAATTAACTCACCTCCCATGTCAATAGAACCAGTCATAAACCCACTAGCTAATTTTAAATAAGGAGTTAGGGCTCCTCTCAGTTGTGCGTAATCACATCGGTATCATTAGCTGGAGGAGAGTTTATAATCCAGTTACTTTTGCGTTATTGCTCATCATCAAGTTACCTGGCATTGTGTCTCCAGTTTTATTTACCTTAGCCTGATAGACGGACATTAGCTGATTTAAACTTACTGCTTGTTCTAATCCAATAATCTTTTTACTAGACATATCAATATTACAGTCCATTGTCCCGCCGGTCTTTGACAGTTTATCATCGTCGACAGATTTGAGTTGTGCATAACTTACTGCTTGAGTCTGATTGACACTTACTGGTGGGCAAACAGTTTCAAGATTTACTACGCGTTTTCCTGACATATCAATGTCACCGTCCATTGTTCCGCCGGTCTTTGATAGTTTATCAGCGTCGAAGGATTTGAGCTGCGCATAACTTACTGCTTGTGTATTATTCACATTTACTGGCGGATATGCTGTTTCAAGATCCAGTACTCATTGACCTGACATTGAGAAATTGAAGGTCATTGTATCGCCGGCTTTCTTAAGATATCCTGATAAATTCGCGCTTCCGTTTGTTGTTGTATCAACAGAAGTTAATCCGGTTAGTGTGTTCCGAATTTTGTGTAATAATTCATGTTTATTATCTTACCGCGTATAAAATTTTAATCACATCTAAAGTTTTATCATGTGTGTAAATACAAAACAAGAATGAGCATACTGAATTTGATACTGAATGATTAATGAAACACAAATACAATAATGAACTACCTGATTGTCATTACCTGACAGTAGGTTGGACAGGATCGGGTAAAACTAATCTGCTAATGAACCTGCTGCTCAACGGTAATTTTAATTACGACAAGGTATACATTTACACAATTAATCTACAGCAGGATAAATACGAATTGTTAAACGATTACAACGAAACACTATGTGATGAATTTGGTGCTGATTACGATATTTTTATTATCAAACAACCTGAAGATATAATTCCAGTAAATGAACTTGATTATAACGAACATAAAATAATCATATTTGATAATATTCCATTAAATAACAGCGAAATGAATAAAATTAGATCTTATTCCTCATTGTTCAGAAACGAAAAATGTAATGCGGTCTATCTCGCACAAGGATTTTTATAACGTCGACAAATTTATTCGACGGAATACAGATTGTTTTATATTATTTCCAGAATTTTACACGTTGATGTTAGGAATATTGCAAACGAGCAATGCGGAGATGTGACTAAAGATAAATTTATCGAACGTTATCACGAGGCAACTAAAGACATTTTTTTTTATTTGATAAACTTGCACTTGATCAAGCTAAAATGTTTCGTTGTTGTATTGACCGATGCCTATAAAAATTAATCTATAAAATTAAATCAATAAAATGGACAAGAAACTTTTTTATTTACTACAGAAATTTTAGTCGACGAGGGCTGCGTTTAAAAAGAAAGTTCAAGAAGAACGACAAGGACAAGTGATGCGGCTGAGGAAGCTGCTAAAATTTTTAGGCCAGTAACCTAGACTGTACTTGGAAAGTAAACTGATATGTCAGAGTTATCCGCCGAAGAATTTAGAAAGATACAATAAAAAGGTTAAATAGATTATATTAAAGATCAATAGAAAGAAGAGACAAACAAAATAGCTGAAAAACCTGTTGAGAATATTGCTGATCCTGCCATACGACAGGAGGAATTGACTAGGTTAATTAATGATCCAGTTGCGCTACAGCGAGAACTACCAAGGTTGACAAGTGATTCAGAACAAATAATAAATTTATTTTCAGAATTAGCTAAGCAAACAGAAGGATCTTTAAAAGTGAAGAGAAACTTAACGATAAAGCCAGAGAAATACCAATTGATGAGAAATATTAGATTACAGAAAAAGAGCTAGAGGAACTATAACAGATGAAGAATACTATATTTTTCTTGCAAAATATAGTATTACAGGCATTGATAATATTAGAGACTGCCCACTCGATAAATATAACCGATTTACTGATACTTTAAAAACAATTAATAATCAAGGACAAGTATCTGATGAAGAAATAAAAAATGTTAAAGATGAGGGTGAACTGTTGCTATTATATCAGGAAATTAGAGAAGGTGTTATCGCAAAGTTACTGCTTGAAGTAGCAGAGCAGTATCGACTTGTAAAAATAATATATAAATGGAAATATAAGACGTTATTTGGAAGATATGATCAAAATCGAAAACAAAAAGTTGATACAGAAACCATTGGATAGTAGTCAAAGTATTTACATCAACCGCGGAAATGGCTGACAGACTAATATTGATGGTATCATCAAAAGAAGCTGGTAATGCAAGTATGGAAATAGACAACGAAATCGTTGACATGCTTGATCATCTTCGTGCAAATGGGTCATTGACAATCAGCGAATATGAAATTTTACATCACGATAATTGAAGTTTCATATTACTGTGAAAATAGAAGGATGATATCAACAATATTGCTACTTGATTTTTCGTCCACCACCACTTTTCAGTTTACTATAATTCAGCAATCAAACTTGATCCAGCTCGACCATACGAAATTGGATTAATTTCTGCAACAGTATGGCATTCTATGCCTAATGTCAAAACAGAAATCAATGATGATTTTACGTTTCAATCTGGTGCTTGGATCTCATTCAAACTACCACGAAGGTGCTTATAACGTCACTGACCTAAATAAAACAAACTAAAAACTTATCACAATGAACGGCGGCGGTGGCGCTGCTACTGCTGACAATTTCGAGTTCACGCCGAACTATAATACGTTAGTGCTAGAATCACGTTAAAAATAATTTGTTAATTGATTTTTACCGGCAACTAGCATTGCGTCAGTGTTAGGTTTTAACAACGAAGAATACGGTTCAGTTGCCGCACAAACAATATAATCCGACGGCGAAGTTCCGGTTAACATCACACAGGTAAATACAATTTAGATCAATTGTTCTATTGCAACAGGATCTTATTCAGCACGCGGAAGCCGTGGCCAAACAATTTACAGCTTTTCGCCAGATGTTCCAACTGGCTCGCTGATGCAAGTTAATCCTCGTCAGATAACATATTATCCAATAAATTTAGAAAATCAAATATATTCTATCAGCATGCAACTGACAGATCAATCAGGTTAACAACGGATAGTCACCTACTACTTATACCTACATTCGATTAACTAACCACCAACCAGCTAATTTTATAAGACAACATTGATAGAAAATGAAATTAACAAACGTGACGAAGATATGCTTTTGTTGCCGCATAAAGCAGTACTTGAAGTACGTAGTAGTATCGTTTCTATTCCACCAGCTGCTGCTATAGCTACCGATACGGAAATAATGCTGGTCAACAACGGCTGAAGTTTGTTCAAAAGCGCAAAATATCAACTTGCTAATCACACCGTCCAGGATATTTCTATGTATCTGCCAGTTGCAAGCAATATACTTAACCTGGTTTCGTTTAGTGATTATTATTCAAGATCAGTCGCCACAAATATGTTGTGGTTTAAAGATACAGGAGCAGGAGGTGCAGTATCCACAGAATTTCGTTCAGGTATTGGTGTTGCTGGAGCCTATGACAATAATATTATTGCAAATCCAGCTGGTAATGCAGTTGCTGATATTGGTGATGCAATACGACTTGCAGCAGCAAACTTGAGACAAACAATGAGGGTTTTGCTTAGAGAAAAATTGCCGTTAAGTTCTATATTTGGATTTTGTTGTGATTACAACAAAGTATTTCGTGGAATAAAACACACAATTATTCTTGACCGAGCTGATCAAAATAATTGTTTTATTCATTCTGATGGCGTTGTTGATACACAGTTTTCAATTAACAGACTCGCACTGTGGATGCCACGAATTGTTCCGTCGATAAGCAAATCAATCGAACTCGAAATAATGTTAACCTTGTACACGAAAAAGATATATTTCACGCAAAATAAAATTTATCAACACGCAATTCAAGATGCGACAGATTACACATGGAGAATAACAGCCACGCCTAGCGAACAGTTACTGAGAAACGTGTTTGTTGTCTTTCAACAACATGTGAGAAAAAAAATCAGGATCAAAACAATTCTGTATTTGATGTACCTGATGTTCGGTGAATATTTGTTAGAATAAATTCAAAACAGTATCCACAGCGTACGATTGAATGCAATTTTAGCGACGACAACAATAAGAATATCTCTCGAGCATAGATGTACTTGGTGGAAGCGATGTATAAGTACCAAGACGTTGATAGCGGGTCTCAAATATCAGTCGAAGAATTTAGAAGACTTTATCCGATATTTTACTTTGATGTATCAAATCATTCCGAACGAGTTATAGGATCTGGGGCATAAATCGAAGTTACATGGACGCTAGGTGCAGCTCCTGGTGTGCTGACAATGCATTTGCGCTTGTTGTCAACGATAGATTTTTAATGATTGATGCTACCAAAGGTAGTATGACCGTGCAGGTGTAATTTTGTCTGACAAAATACAATAAAAAGAATGAAATACATTAGAAAAGAAATATATTTGACACAAGGACAAATAATAAAAATTATCAACCGTTGTTGCAAAACGACGTGCGGTTTCTTTTAAAATAAATCTAAGCGCTACCGGCGTCAACTCGACAACAAAATTAATGTCAACGCAACAACAAATAACAAAAATGTCGGAAGGAAAACCATTTGTACTTAATCTAAGCACAGCTCAAATAACTGCAATTGCGCGACATGGTGGATTTCTCGGTCCTGCTTTGGCAACATTACCAAAAACAATACTGCCAAAACTGTTGCCTGTACATGGAACACTAGGAATCGCGGCAGCATTAGGAGCAATATCAGCGGCAACAAAGGAAGCGGTTTCTGGGGACGGCATCAAACAGATTTTCACACAGATTTTGTGTGACAATTACTGATAAATAATGTCAGCTAGAAAACAAGACAAAGTCATCGCGAAAGACGCCAACGAAAAAAAAGACAATGACAAAGCCAAGGATGATGATGCAACAGGGTGGGTGTATAGGTCCGCATTTGCATAGCAGGAAGTCTGCTTTCAACTTTGCTAGGAATAGGCCGTGGAGCCAACGGTTTGCAGATTGATGCCGCCGAGAGCCAGACGTTGACGTCACACACGCTAAGTAACTTTGAAATACTTAAATACTTGATAAATTAAAATCTGTAAAATGATTTCATTGAGTATATTCTAAAGATGAATTAGTTAGCGCACCGACAACTGTCAACAGAAATGCATGTGTTATCAATATGCAAGATATCCGAGATGGATCTGGAACACACTGGGTTGCGGTTTACAGCAACAACTACTTAGATTCATTAGGGCTTCCTCCAAATGAAGTTATCAAATAGTTTATAAAAGGAAAATATAAAAAATAAATTATTCTTTTATGAACTATACCACTCCAGTGGTCTAGTGGTTAGAGCATCCGCCTCGGATGCGGCAGGTCGTGGGGTTGATCCCCGGCCGAGTCATACCAAAAACTTATAAAAATAGTACTAACAGCTGCCTCGCTTGGAGCTCTGCATTAAGAGCTTAGTGTTAGGACTGGTCGGCCTGGTGTCAGGATAATGTGACTGGGTAGGACAACATGCTGCATGTCTGCTGCATGATGATCCAGTGCTAGACATCACTAAAAACTGCCACATTGCAGACATCGTAGCGATATGACTGAAAAATTGTTAAAGCTACGTTAAAAATTAATATCACACACTCTAATCAACTACAACCTGTTGGAGCTGCAGCATGTGGATATTATTGTATTATCTTTATCAAACAAATGTCCAAGAGTTCCACAGATTTTCTTAAGTTTATTTTGCAGTTTGATCAGCGTCCTAATGCTGACAACGACAGACTAGCGATTTTGTGCAAATTTTATCTAGCAATCAAATATACAGTGACAACGTATTGTTTGAAATGTCGAACTAAAGTACTGATGAAAAAATAGAAAAGCAAGAAATAATAGAATGATGTTAAAAAGTATTTGTGCGATATGTGGTAGAAAGAAAAGGATGTTCTTGAAACAAACAGGTGCAGGTTTGGATATAAGTCCGCTAACTTTGTCAGACACTGACAAACTGATTTTGGTAGATGATTAATTTTATGCAATGACAAAGTATAAGAATGATAGCACAAAGTGCGACATGCAAATGTGAATGTGATCGAGATCTTTGTTTAGAGCGAGATAAAACTGTAACTTATTGTAGAAAATGTAACAAACGTGAAGGAATCGGAAATGGAATTGACATACACAAACTTATTGGCAAGTTACCGAGACCTAAAGAAGACTGGACCTTGCCTGCAGGTAAATACATAGGACCGTATAATCCGTTAGATGAACAGTTAGACGAGAACGATAATCCATTACCTCGACAAGAACCTAACAATGCCTTTGACGCTGTAGCCTTGCAACATCATATCTGTTATCGCGATAACGTCAACGATAAACCAGGTTGTGACAAGGTTATGTTAGGTGAATTACATAACATGCAACCTACCGGTGTGCGAGAATGAATTGACAGAAAACTAGTACAATGATTGATTGGAGCTAAATATAAACTAAGACTTGGAAAGTCCAGACTTGAATTGTATGACGTTCAAGCCCTAGCATCTGAATTACACAAGTCAAAAAGTTTCTCGACGTAAGGTTGTCGCAAATTCCTTTGATGACATTTGAGCGATAGATTTAGTAGATATGTCTAATCTTGCAAAATAAAACGATAGCAAGAGATACTTATTTAATGTGATTGATGTTTTTTTTTTGTAAATACTTGTTTAGTATACATGTTGCTGATTAAACCGCTACGTCAATAACTGATACACTAAAACAAATAATTGTTAGCAGTGAGCGACGACCGAATAAAATTTGGACGGATCATGGTCCAAAATTTTTTGATAAAAAGTTTGAACAGTTTCTAAAACAAAATAATATCAGCAAATATGTTACCGGAAACAAAGTTAAAGCGTCATCGTAGAACGGTTTAACTGTATTCTAAGCGAGAAGATCTTTAAACACTTAACAACAAAACATTCTAACAGATACAATAATGATTTACAAAAGATTGCATTGAATTTCAATAACACGAGACAAGGAACAATAAAAATTTCACCAAATGATGCAATTAAAAATCCAATACTAGCAAATGAAAATATGTACCGCCGACACAAATTTAACGTACGCGATAGATTTGGAATTTCTATAGCAAAGACAAATTCGAAAAAGAATTTATCAGAAACTGGACAGAAGAAATATTTGTTGCTGATCAAATTCTAATGACAATTCAGGTTACGTATAAACTAAAAGATTTGTTAGGAGATCCAGTGATCGGAAGCTTCTACGAACAAGAGTTAGCGAAGACAGACCAAGATAGATTTGTTATAGAACGAGTGTTCAGGAAGCGTGGAAAACAAAGTTTAGTTAAGTGGCGCGGTTACAGCGATGATTTTAATAGTTGGATTCCAACATCAAGTATTAACGACTAGCAAACTCGCTGTAAATTTGTTCGTATCGTTGAAGAACAGACTTACATTTTACTGGATTGGTCTGCGATATTAAATACTGTTTTCGATCTGATGGAATAGACATCAAATTTAAAATCTTAACAAATATAAAATCAAATTATATATTTTTTGTCGACCTGGCATAGACAAGTTTATAAACGGATTTAGCATCTGCAAGAACACTTGATGTTCTGCAACAGTACAAACTTTTCACTATTATTTTTGCTAAATGATATTTTACGTCGTATCTGCCCGTCAACGATCTTCCGTATGACTTTTTATCGACGACAGTAATTTCATCGTTGATGATTTTATCATCTATATTATGTGTTAATAAACTTAAACCAAATTCTTCGTTGGCAACTTTGTTATCAACAACTGGGATAATATCAGTATGTTGTGAATTATAAATATCTGCCAAACGTTTCATCAAGTTCATAATACAAATAACTTTTATCTAATAATAAAATAAATGGAAAGGTATCATGTGGTAGCAAATATTCTCAACAAAGACAAACTCAAGGAAGCAGTCCGTCAATCTTTCTTCGGCAATGACAGAATCATTGATGTCAATATAATTATTGAGCGAGATGGAAGAGACGAAGTGCTTCTGACAGAAGCCGAAAAAAAATGAACTGCAAGAAAAATATGTATTTGCTGTTGTATAAGATAGAGATGCAATCATGAATTATTGTCATTCTTGTATTACTCCAGCAGAACTTGATAAAATCTTGAAAGATACTTAATCAGAATATCTAAAATTTATTCTGTCAAAAGTTTCTTATGATGTTGTGGATTTATATACTTCATCGGCGACAAATTCAACTGTTCTAGAATAAATTTTAAAATGTTTAGCAGCAGTTGACATTGATGAACATTTCAGTTCTTCTGTTTCAAGATTAGTTGATATTACAAATTTACCTGAACATTTAAAATTAATGCTACCACGTTTCCTCTTCGAACATTTTCTTGTTATGTAACAAGTTCTAGATCTTGTAGACGATTATCAATCATAACATTATTTCGATGATCAATTACTAAACCTGGTGGAATTATACCATGAAAAGTTTCGTAAATAAGACTATGTGACTTATAATTAACAAAAAAAGTTGTAAAACTTTAAACATTACTTTTAAATAGCCATGTTCTTTAAGAGCTCCAATCATTTTCTTAGTTCTAATATTTCTGACAATTTCCTGATCGTTCGCTTCATATAAATAAGATACAGGGTGCGTTTGAAATTCATCTTGAAAAGATAAATTTGCAATGTTATTATCTATAAATTAGCCATTTACTTCATAAACTCGCGTGTTTTCTGGAATATCTCCGCAAAACAACGTGTAAATAAAATCTTTGATAAACATTCTGTGTGCATTGTAGCTGATTCAGATTTCGCTTTTATTTAATATCCGCTGGTGTTATTTTACCAAACGGTGAATTAGTTTTAAGATTTATCACCGAACCAAGCATGTTGTTTTGCATATCCGTTGTACTTCGGATGTACATTGTAGTACTCCATTTCGTATCAAACAATAACAGTACTAATCTCAAATTGTACTTATTTTGATGATACAATTACAAAATTGTAAAACCTAGTATAATAGAATGTTGACATTGCGAGATATTGCTAAACAAAGATTAACGACAAACATTTCACTGGTTAAAATTGCAACTGTTTTTGTTGGGTTTGACAACAGTTCGAAATTTGATTATCAGCCAGTTCTTTTCATCGACGAATCTGATTCATCTACTACAACCAGCAATCAAACGCGAACTTGACAAACACAAAGGACTAAAGATCCTAGTACAATATCATACAATATTGTCAATGTTGCATGTGGCGTCACAAAGTGACGCTGACGAAGAAATTGCTGATACTTATATTACAACGAAATCCAGACGCGTTTTGCCTGGAACTAATCTTTGCTGTGTTACCAGAGGAAATTCATCAGGAAATACAAAAAAAGATAGAAGAATATATTGCATCTTGTTCCGGTTGGAAGTTTGAATCTATTTCCGAAATTCTGTTTCACACAATGAAATATGATTCGTTACGCGGAAGTTCATATGATGATTTGCCGCAGAAAATCAAAACCAAAAATGTTGTATTAATGTAAAAGAAACAACGATGATAGATGTTTTCAGTGGGCCATTTTGTCAGCGCTGTATCCACCAGATAGAGATGCGGAACTTTTAATAAATATATTCCGTATGTTGCAAGTTTAAACTCTACGTGTTAATTAATATATTCCGTATGTTGCAAGTTTAAACTTTAACTCGATCGACTTTCCCGTTGCTTAAAATCAAATACCAAAGTTTGAGCAATCAAACGATATTTCCATAAACGTGTTGGAGTTGATGAGCACGACCAAGTATATCCACGATATATTTCAGCAACTGCATCTCAAAAAACAAATAATTTATTGTTTTATAAAAATCATTATGTTTGGATTAAGAACTCAAATGGACTAGTTGGAAAACAGTGCAACAAACATAAAGAAAGAAAACAGTTTCGTTATAAATGCTTGCACAGATGTAAGAACAAAGAAACTTTAGATAACATTTACAGTACTGCTCAGAGGTACAACGAATAAATATGCCAGAGCGATGAAAAAATATATTACAGTTCAGCAAATACGATCATAAGATGAAAATTCCTTTTGTAATTTACGCTGATTTTGAGTGTCTGCTACAACCAGTGCTTGGCGTTGAAAATAATTCTAGTCGATCAAGTAGAAGAAAAACACAAAACCATGTTCCTTGTGGAGTTGCATGTAAAATAATATGTGCGGCTGATTCAAATTTATCAAAAAAGATTAAAATATATCGCGGTCCAGATCCAGCGATTTGTTTTCTCAAGCAGCTTATCAACGAAGTAGGTTATATTTCAAATATTCTTAAAAGAAATACACCAATGAAACAACTAACACAACAACAAGAGTTAGATTTTGAACAGCAAAATTATGTCATATTTGTAAGTTACCGTTAAATAACAATCGTGTAAAGGATCACTGTCATTTAACAGGACAATATCGTGGTGCTGCTCTTGATAGCTGCAATTTACATTACAAATCACAAGAATTTATTCCTGTTGTCCTTCACAATTTCCGTGAATACGACAGTCATATTACTGTAGAAGCTTTCGGTGACACAGAAATCCGAGAACGTTTAAAAATCGGTTTGAATGACCGTGGAAGAATAAGGTGTATTCCAAAACATTTTGAGAAATATATGTCAGTCACGCTTGGTTAATTGAGATTTGTTGATAGCCTGCAGTTTATGGCTGCAAGTCTTGATGAATTAGTACGCGGTTGTAATAATTTAATATCCTTGATAATCAATTACCTAATAGATCTGCGTTTTACGCAACGTTGAAAAACGAAGAAGTATCTGAAAAGGAATACGAGTACGCAAAAATGATTTGGAATAAATTTGATTGTAAAACTTTTTGAGATTATCATAATTTATATTTAATAACTGATGTTTTATTACTCGCAGGTATATTTGAAAGTTTTAGAAAAGTTAGCTATAGCGATTATGGATTACATCCTTGTTGGTATTACTCTGCGCCTGGATTATCGTGGAACGTGCTGTTAAAATTCAGTAAAGTAAAACTAGAACTGTTGACAGACGTTGACATGTTTAATTTTATCGAGATAGGAATTTGCGGCGGTATCAGCGTTATAACAAAAAGGTTTGCGGCTTTCAATAATAAATATATGCCTGAATTTTATCCTTATCTTCCATTAAAATATATTATTTATCTTAATCTTAATAATTTGTATGGTTAGGCAATGCCAGAAGCGATGCCAGTTAGTGGATTTCGGTGGATAAGTCCGGATCAATTTCTACAAGAAACAGAAAAACACACATAAGATGATGTAAGTTATTTCGTTGAAGTTGATTTTAATTATCCTATTGAATTACGTGATTTACACAATGATTACCCATTCTGCGCCGAATCTATGGTGATCGATTATAATTTATTATCCGATAACCAACAAATAGCAGCCGGTGACAGAAAAAATTCAATTGTCCGTAAGTAGGTTCCAAATTTGTTAGATAAACGAAATTATGTTATTCATTACTCAAACTTAAAACAAGTAGTAGATGCTGGACTTGTATTCCATAAAGTTCATCGCGTATTAAAATTTAATCAATCACCGTGGATGAAAGGTTACATTGACTCAGTTGCTGTTACTGACTTTGAAAAGAATTTCTTTAAACAAATGAATAATTCCGTATTTGGAAAAATTATGGAAAATATTAGAAAGCGCGTCAGCATTGAAATTGTTGATAATAAAAACGGACGAAAAAACTTGTTGATGACGATGATTTTGTTAGTATGAAAATATTTAATGAAAACCTTGTTGTGGTACAACGAGGAAAAACAAATTTAAAACTAAATAAACTAATCTACGTCGGCGCTACCGTATTTGATCTGTCAAAGTGGTTAATGTACGAATTTGTTAAGTCGGAGTGGTCTAACGCTAAACTGCTGTTTACCGACACGGATTCGTTAATATACGAAATAACGTGTGATATTTATCAGGAAATCTGTGACAATGGGAATTATTTGAGCTATCAGATTATCCGCGTGATAGTGGATTTCAGGATAATAGCAGTAAGAAAGTAACTGGAGAGTTTAAAGATGAAACAAATTTTGTTGTAGTATCTTATTTCATTGGATTGCGATGGAAAATTTATTGCTTGAAATTAGTAAACGAAGAAATAAAAGAGCGAGCAAAAGGAATACCTCGAGGATATGTTGAAAAACAAATGGACTTTGACGATTATCAATACGCGCTTGATCGAAATGTTAGTCATGTTCGGTCAATGGCAATAAGAACAAATCATCACAAAGTAAAAACTGACGTTATCTTGAAACGCGGTCTATCAAATTTTGATGACAAACGGTAATGCGAAAACGGAATTGATACTCTTGCACTTGGGCATTATCAAACACGTCAATGGGATTTTCTAGATTTACTGTTGTAGTAGGTATTGAAATTCTATGTAAAATAATAGAATAATGTTTGAAACTTTGACAGTGACAGATAGCAGCAACCGCAAGATTAAAAATCTTCTACTTGACAATAGACCGTTGATAGTTATAATAAACAATTAGACTTCTGGAATATGTTTTAGTAAATCTGATAAACTTAAACTTTCGCTGATTCGATTTAATGACAGTGAATATTTCAGATACCTGGAACAATTAAGATCAGCGCTATCAGAGCGATACAATAACTTCCATGATCCGATCAGTCAAAAAAACTGCACAAAAATAATAATAGACCTTGATCGGTCAAGAGTATATTACGCTCATAGTAAATATCCGATTAACAGAATAGCAATGAAAGATTTATTCGAATCTCGAAGTTATTTAAGTGGACAATTCAAATTTCGTCTTTATCATCATGATGATGAAATATTTCTTATATCAGCAGTTGCAACATTAACAATTGGTGAAGAAGTTTTGTAATCAATAATATCTAACTGTAAAGAATAAATTTTGTATTTTAACAAAAATATTTATCTGATGATAGCAATTATAATAGTAGGAATAACTGGGTGTTTCTGACGAAACAACCCTATTTTTACTCCAAACAAGTACATTCGCGAGAATTACCATAATTATAATCACGATTAAGAATCTCACCTTGAAAACCTTTTACCGGGTATTGTCAGGTGGGTGTCCTTAATGACGGCAAAAATGGCGACTTTGTACTTGTTTGGAGTAAAAGTAGGGTTGTTTCGTCAGAAACCACATTTATAAGCTTGCGCACTAGATCATTGCGAATCCGACAACTGCCTCGCGACATTCTTCGCTGCCGCGGCCACTCCAGAAGAACGTATAGCCGCCATTCACTTCTGATAGGTGACCCTCGTCTGCTAAGCGAGTTTCGCTCAAAGCTGCTATATAAACATTGTATCGTGCCAGTTCCCTAGCATCCAGTACAGCTCGTCTCTATGGTCTATCGGCCTTGGAGTTGTCCAAAAGAGTTCGAACATTCCATTTGCCTAATGTGAACAACGACAGCTTTTTCTTTTCTGTTGATGTTCGACCTCAACGAAGTTATCCCAGCCAGGCTCGGTATATCGGCCAGAGTGAGATGAGAAGGCTAAGCTTAGGGCACCTTTTCTAGCCCTTTCCTCATCCTACCGAGGTGAGCAGAGTGATCCTAAAAAGAACTGCTCAGACACTCAAGGGGCAGCCGAGTTCCACTGCTGCTTCGGTCAAATAGAAAGCGACCCTATGCCCTAAGCCGTCTTTGTGCGGGTTCGTGTGGCTACAGCTTAAGTGTTATCCTCACTTTCTGTTTCGTTACTCCCACATCCCCACATGACATGGAATTATGAGTTTTGGGTTTGAAACTGTGACTTGAGCTTGACTTGGATTACAGTGAGATAGAGTTGCAAAGTTCGTCAGCCTCACTTTCTCGTCGTGGCCTATCCAGTAGTAAGACAAAGTCGAGACGACTGGAGATAAGTTTGGATGCACTGGGTGACCATGGCGTCCTAAGTGTCTCGTCATGCTCTTCACGCTCCAAGACGCATTCCCCGGTTCGCTTTTCTGCCCATTTAAAGCAGCTGGTTGTTTCCTCCGCTCAGTCCGCTGCGTCCATTCTTTACCTAACTCACAGAACATTTAGTACCCATCGGTTACCCACACTTGGTTTAGCCAGCCTGTTTGCCGGGGTGTGGCCTCTATCTCTTGCTAACAGCTTCTTGGATCCACCGGTGAGAGCTGAGTGCCAAGTGGTGACCAAGAGAAGGACACAACATGAGAATGACACAACATGTCCTCCCACCAGAGGTGCTACACCTCTCTGACGACCTGATACCCCGCACAAGCAATTACAAATAGTCACAATGAGCAGACTTAATATCAGCATACAAAAGATCAAGATGAAACAATGCTAGTTTTTGTACGGTATTCCAGTAACATGTTTCATGTCAAGTATATTACGTAGATCATTTATTTCATCATGGGAAAAATCTTTAAGCGGTCACAGGGAGTTTGCTTAACCTTCAAAACTGATAGAAAATTAGAGGAAAAAGATGCAAATCTGAGTAAAAAAATTAACTCTATTTGAACCTAACGCACAGCTGCATTGCCAATATGGCAGATCCATTAAAAAAAATTGAGGAAGGTAATAAACATGCTGTAAACAAATCAGTCGATACTAAAATACGTAAGGCATATATGTTTATAAGAAACACACAGTGCTGCTGAGATTTAAAATTACTGGGAGGCAGAATGGGGTCTTTCATGTTTTGAGCCAGGAATCTTGTCAGTGTTTTGGTGTCGCCATTCTTTTATAAATTATTTTTGAATAAATTTTTGTCCAAGGTTGTGATTTTGTATTTAGCTACATTAAAGTATAAGCAATTTTTACACTATTTCTACGGGTTCAGACCGGAGTAATAGTAAATTATTTATTTAGGGAAAAAATGTCTTGATGCGACCCGAAGCAAATAATCTGTCATTCATATGTGACACAAATGAAAGTTCTCGCCGGTTAGTATGGACAGTAACCAAATCTCAGCAAACGACACTGTTTGTTTGTACCTCAGTCTGAAATTGGTCTAGTAAAGTTCAATGATGATCTAAACCCACTGTAAAGTGCTGGTTTAGGCATTTTCAAATTTTATTTTTGTTTTTGAATCCCAGCACTAGGTTCTAAAGGCAAAATATGATAGGTCTATCTTTTACAGTACGCTTGCTACTAATGAGATGAAAGACTTGAAGGAGAAAGGTGATGATGCAGTATGTACAATTAATTATGTGTGCAACGAGTTAATGTACAAGTGATTGTAACTGAGTTGCCGCACGCAAAACGGGTTCCTGTGGATTTTTTTTTATATGGAATAAATAGTAATTTTTATTAGCAAAATTCATGTAGTCTTCTCCTCTTAGAACCAGATACTTTTATTACTCACCCTTCAGATAAGGTTCTTGAAATCTCTCCTGAAGAGAACAATATCTGCTACAGCACGAATAACAAAGGCATGATGTCCGATCATGTGATGTTCATTCACAATGGAAAAACTATCAAATAAAAATTATCATTGCTTAGAACAGGGGTCTCAAACTCAAACCGCCTGAGGGCCGCATGAGGGCATTTTCGATGGCCCAAGGGCCGCACCAACTTTGTAATCTCTCATGACACCATGTGACGCCAATCATTTTGCGGGCCACATGATATGGCTTGGAACGTGCTAAACCGTCTGTTTTGATAATCACCAAGTAGCATACTCTAATGTTTAATGTAAAATCCTAAAGCATCTGAGTGGCTTTGATCAGTGATAATCAAAGCAATATCATTTTCCTATACAGTAAGGTCGTCATTTTATATTTTTATCTGTTTGTTTGCTGGTTCTTTATAGTTCCTCATAACGTTTAGGAAGTAACCAGTCTGACATATGTTTGCTGACTAATCGCAAATATCTATGTAATTTATTTCCGCAACCTGAAATGTTTTCTTCCTTTGGCGAAAATGTAGTAGATATTGCAATAATTTCAATAAGTAATGCCAGAGAACCCGACTACCGCAATTAACTTAAGAAATATTGTCTATTAACAACGGGTAAATAGCACAGTTTATTTATTATTTTTCGTACTTGATAAACATTCCTCGATATTAGTTTATTCTGCAGTCATGAGAGCATAATCCATCACAATGAGTTAGTTAAGTTTGCTTTTCTCATCAGAGCCATCATGTCTTAAGTAAAGGTGTCATTGCCAGACATCGATTTCACTGACCGCACTATAAACTATGACTGCAATTTATACTTGATTTCCTTTTCTACTTTGTCAGAGAAAGAGAGGGGGAGGGGTATCAGGGCATGAAAACAAATAAATAAAGAAGAAAATAGACGGACAGAGTTTAGTCCTAGAACAACATTTCCATTATTTCAGTATGTCAGGATCGGCAGATTCAATCTTCTTGAGGTGAATAAACACATTTGTGTTCTGTGGCGGCACGGCTCAGAGCGTCTTTCAAGATCATTTTGTTGTTCGGTTTATTGCTTAAAAATTAGATTAGAGAGAGTTATAGCGCACACATAGTTAAATATTTCATTTTCTTCTACATAATTGGTGCAATAAAAATCGATGCGAAAGATTGATCTTAACTGTAATATCGTGTTCCGGTGATGGCAGCAGGAAGTGAAGGGCATGTCAGTCCTCGAAACACGTCCGTATTAGCCTGTAGTTTAGTTAGCCATTATTCAGGTTTCATTTCATGAAACATTAATACTTTTCTAGTATCGTTATCTTTTGTGTATACGAGTGATGCTCGAATTTGCATCCATCTGGCAACAGCTTGACTGACATTTAGAATTAAGGTCTTGTTATGTAGCTCGAATTCACTAAAATATTAATCTTGGAATTGGAATTGTTATTATTGTTGCTGATGATTGTTGTCGATTTATCAAATTTATTCTCTAAAGTCCTATCTTTCACTCTGAGCCACAATGTAATCTCCTTTTTGGAGAAATAAATAAATAAATAAATCATCACATAACTATCCAAATGTTGTTGTCCCATTTTGAGTTCCTCATTGACTGAGAAAGTTGTCGCCCATCCGGAGCTGATAGTTTCCTTGTGCAAATGATTCATATTTGCCCCTTGAATATGTGGTTGTGAAGTTGCAATTACTTACCAATACACGAATGTAAGGGGAAATGGTAATTAACATTACAGTTTTCCTTTTGAAATGGGACCGTACGGGGACAAGGGCGGTTTAACATTAGTCCTTAGGTTTAACATTATGAACAGAACAGAATGTGTGTGTGTGTGTGTGTGTGTGTGTGTGTGTGTGTGTGTGTGTGTGTGTGTGTGTGTGTGTGAATTTGGATTTTTAACGTAGCTTTAACAATTTTTCAGTCATATCGCAACGATGTCTGCATTGTGACAGTGTATACTGATGTCTAGCACTGCGCATAATGCCGCAGACATGTAGCATCATGTTCCACCCAGTCACATTATCCTGACACCAGGCTGACCGGTCCTAATACTAACCTCTTAATGCTGAGCACCAAGCAATGCAGCGGTTAGTACCATTTTTATAAGTCCTTGGTATGTCTCGGCCGTGGTTTGAACCCGCTACCTCCCGCACCCGAGGTGGACGCTCTAACCACTAGGCCACCGGAGCGGTCTGAATAGAACAGAACAGAAAGTTTATTCAGTACTTTAGGCCTCCGGCCCATAATACATAACATAATAAACAGTATAATGCACAGTGTGCCATGCACAGTAAAATAAATTTATTTAGGTATTGATATTAATACCTTTTAACAGCTCATCTCTTAGTTTAAAAGCAAAATACAAAAATATTGAAACATTTGTAACAAGGCTTATTTTCTGATTGGACATTAAATTTAATTTATCTACTGAAGGGTTGATATTACTCATCTAGTCGAGATATTTCCGTCTTACATTAGTATAAGAAGTACATATGCATACAAGATGATTCTCGTCTTCCATACTCTTGCTATTTTCTTTTAAGACATAACTTACAGGCTCTATTATCTCTTTCAGTTTTAGTGTGTCTTCCTCGTTCAGTCATTAAATCATGTTTAGAACATCTAAAGGATGCAAATACTTTTCTGAAAATGAAAAGTAGATCTAATTTTAAATATTTCTCAGTATGCAATAACGACTTGTACTGACATATTGTGCAGAATCGTCACTTTTACTTGACCAGATCTGTAACGAAAAACCCATTAGGCGTTGTCTGAACATGGTAAGAAAACTGTTTTCTCCCCATTTCTTGCGGTAGGAATGCATGACCAAAACCATGTGAGTATGAAACATTGTTTTGATTTTACTGCCCCGTGTGCTTTTGCCGGCATCATCCAGTTGTTTTAACATAAAATGGCATTGGAAAGGATATCTGCTTGATAGCGTATGTATAATTTTAGTTTAGTACTTTACACATCTGAAAGTATAAGCTGTACTAAAAAGGTATCGTCCACATTCATCAAGACTAACATAATTATTCACAGTATCTGGTACCTAAAGATATCTTTTACAAAATCTGTGTTGAATTCCTTTTATTTCTGGTGAATATTCATACCCCAATTTCTGAACCGTAATATAACACTGGTTTTACCATATCATCAGATATTTTAAATAAATCCTGTACATATCATTTTCCAAACATTTGTTGATACCTAAAATTTCTAGATACTTCTTTCAACGCTTGTGATGCCAGCATAGTTTTGCCTTGGTGCAGCTCAACTTCGATGTGAGAAGTAAACACATATATTTATAAAATTACGCTGTTTCAACAAGCTTGCCCCTATAATACCAATGCTCATAATTTCTCAAAAAGCCACATTTCGAAAGACAATTATTTTTGGTTTTGCTAGATTAATTTCCATCCCTGTTTCAATACAGAATTCATCGGTGGCATTATTTTGTTGTTGCACTTTCAGCAGAAGTAACAACATCATCTACAGACAATAAGGCGAATATCTCTGATATATTCTATGTGTTAAAAATTCGCCTATTACACTTATTTCGTAACTTTTGAACTAAATCATCAATAAAAAGAATAAAAAGAATTGGTCTTAGAACACATCCTTGTCTAGTTCCCACATTGCAATTAAAATATCTGTTTAGTCCATTTGTGTTCGTACACAACTATTAAAAAAAGGTTACATATTTTTTTAAACTTGTAAAATATTTCCATCAATAGTTTATTATATTGCACACGATCAAAAGCTTCTCAAAACTCGATAAATAAACAGTATAACCTACCACCAGATTTACATACATACTTCTGACCAATTACATGCAACTGAATATATTATCACAAGTACCGTAGTGATTTCTAAAGCCAGCCTGAGATTCATCTATTAGACTATTACTTTCTGCCCATCTATATAACCGTTTGTTCCAAATAGATGTGAATATTTAGAAGTGTGTATTTGTTAGAAAAATTCCCCTGTAACTGCACAGGCCATTCAGACTCCCATCCTTAAATACTATACTTTTGACCACACCGTTGGAAATTCCTCGATTTTAAGGATCCTATTGGAGAACAAATTAAGAAATGAAACAGTGCATGGTAAAGTCCACTGGGAATAAATTACTGGAATCTTGTCGGGACCGGGAGTTTTATTTTTTAAAGAGCGAACGCGATCTATTATTTCTTGATTTGAAATTGTTTTCTCAATTCGAAATTGTCATTCTCATTCTCAGTACGTTCCTCCTCTTCATTCATATGTTTATCTCTGTTCGACATTAATAAGGAACAAAATAATCAAGCCAGTCATTTTTCGTAACTTAGATTCACCTACATTTACCCTGTTTTAGGATGTGAACAAATGTGTCTATCAATAATTAGACAATGGCGCCCGCAAAATTTGTCGGGGGTGGGGGGTGGGGGGTGGGGGGGGTGACTTAAACATATAGTGATCAACCATTAAGTGTTACCTGTGTAGTACAAAGCATGTT
>JAECUM010042487.1:0-12430 GCA_016617855.1 Megalonaias nervosa
AGTGTGACAGCCGTAATGTTCATTAATACAGATTATCCTATAGGTTCAAGCATATTGTTAAATTAATATTGATAACCCTGCAGTTCAGTTTGCTGCTAAATTTTTTGTGACGACCATATCGTCTTTAATTTGCCTAGAAGGTCAATGTGCTCCACTATACCACTGTTGTGCAAGTGTTCCGATAATATGTTATATTTGCGATATTAAAAGATTTCTTGCTAATACTGCTGACGCTTCACATTTTCATTTTTTTATGGATAACGTTTTGTGTGGTAATTAAATAATTTCTTCCTCGCCATTCTTTGCAAGCATGATCATTTTTTAAAAAATCTTATGAAGATTTAGAATTTAAGGAATAATATTTTGTGTAGAAATTCATTAAACTTGAAAAAATTAATGCCGATCTCAGAATTAATAAGTAATACTCACTTTTGTTGATAGAATATCGAACATTATTTGGAATACCTCGGTCTCCATCAAAAGCTGAAACTTGCAAAAGCTTATAATCCTGTAAAACATAAGGAAAAGTTTTATTCTTATTTTAATACGACAGAAAAGACAATTCGACAACTACTCTCCTCAAGTGGAATTTTAATGTGAGAGAAAAGCCAATCTGATAATCATTCTCCTTACGTGGAATTTTAAAGGTTAAATAGATATTTAAATGGATTACGGGTAATTCTTTAAGGTGAAAATAAGTACAAGTACTCTTAATGTAAAAAGAAAATCACATTTTATTAAGCACGTGAATTATGCATTCGCTTCAACAAAGATAAAGTAACTTTGTTTTGCAGAACTCAACATAAGAAAGATGTAGCAATCTTAAATTGTCAGATGTATGGGCGCTGACATTATGCTAGAGACGTTTGGGTAAATTATTGTAACTGTTTGATAGGAAAGCTGAACATCGGCAGATGTTGCAATAACGAAAAAATATTAGCTCTGCAAGATTTTTTTTTTTTTTACAAAAATGCATTAACAGGTAATTAATTAAATTAAAGTATGACTCGAAATTATAAGGAGTACTGGTTAAATTACTGTGCGGAGGTAAACGGAAAGCACAACAATAATGGTACAATGAATTCTCAGACAGAAAAGAATGGGTCTGAATAGAACATCTGGTATTCTCTTAGTTTTGCTTGTTAATTAAAAGTTAATATGGAATTTGATATATCGACTTCATATATAGGAAACTGTGAACTAGGATGACGATAAATATAAGAAAAAAATTATTTGTAATAATCACAACTCACAACAAGGGCTGACGGACTTTGCGTTGATAATAACTTTTCATTGTACACTGTTTCATTTAGCTATGATTCGGTGACTCCGATGTGTTTTATATTGATTGAACACGTTATTTCTTCATGGCTATCAGAGCTTAAAAAAGTAATTCGAATATGAAAAATTAACATCTTGGGTTCCATGAACTTTGTTAATTAAAGCCGGAGTTGAGTTATACAGAATTTATACCTTATTAATGTCACCGTTTGGACTTAAATAGTTCATTGTTAAGTCGGAAAAAGGTTCGATTTCGACTCGTTATAGGTGATGTATGGAAATGCTCGTAAGTCTCAATGTATAGAATAGTCGCTCCAAGGAAACATAATTGTATATCTGATCTAGGGTAAAGTGAGCTAGTTATGATTTAATTACATTCGTTTTTGATAATAATTAAACCAAATAATAAAGGGAATAAAAAAATTAAATAAAAATATTCTTTAAAATATCAAAAACAATTTGATTGTATTTTAAGGATTTTGCACACTTTGGTGATCAGATAATATAAATGTAATATTTTCATCAACAAGGACTTTTATGTTTGCTTCATGCTTGTGACAGCTTATAAGTATAGCATATTCGTGTCTATGACCAAAAACCTTTTAGTCAGTTATGGGTAGTATACCTTTCTATTGAATACAGTTTCGCAATAAATATACAGGATATTTAAAATAACAGTAGTAAGATAATTTTAATTCCTCGAAGGTTTGCCCTTACCATGTAATTGGAACCTGCTAGCTAGATTTGCATGTAACCATTTAATTAGACCCTGCTGGTTATAGTTGCCGTAAACATGTAATTAGGCCCCGTTGGTTAGTAATCGCAAAGGTTATAAAGCAACACGTGATGTTCAAGCAGGTAAAATCTGACTTCATGGTCTTTTCATCATGATTACGCTCTTTCGTATAGTTTCATTCATTCTAAAGAATACTTGTTGTATTTTACCCAAATGAACTGGTTACAGGTCATCGTTGCTTAAGGCAAAATTGTTGAAATATCAAATTGTATCTAATTAGCGACACCAGTTATAATTCTGTAATGACGGAATCTTTTGTACTGATGGGAGAAGTCATTTGGAACACACTAAGTTATTTAGATCTATCAGATCACCAAAAAAAGATTACAAAACGTGCAAAAACCTATTTGGACTGAGATTAGTCGTTACACCAAAGGTGGAATACCTACTGTATAATTTCCCTCCTGTATGCTCCCCATATATGGCAGTCCAATGAAGAATGGAGGCTGATCCTGTACATCCTGGACCTTGATAGTCAAATCTGCTGTTGACTTATTCGGATTACAGTTATCCTGTAGAAAGAAAAAAATAACACCATAAAACGTACCTTGTACGCTACTAGAGGGTATGAGCTTACGTTGGGAGTTGGAGACAATTGCTCCTTAGTTTTTATTCTTGGCTACTACAAAGACCTATGAAATAGGAAACTAGACGACTCAAGATTTACATGTATCTGTAAAAAGAAAATGATTGATTTCTATTAGTTTCTGTCAGAGAGCAGTAACAACGTAACAATTAGTTGTAACCCCATAAAAAACAGATCATACCATTGGCATATACATATTATTATTTAGCAAGTGAGTTTGTTTCATCACAGAATCAGTGATATAAAATTTAAGATGTGAAAATTCGGGACACAAATAAAATTAATGTAGATACATTATAATATTGTTTATAAAAATCGTCCCTAGATATAAGATGATGAGAGCAATTTGAATGAATTTTGTTCCAGACATTTTCTGATTTCTGGACGATAACAAATATTATCGCCTTAAACCGAATTTGAATATATTTTGGCGGCATATCCTCTTTATGTCAGTGCATATCCGGAATTCTCTTGGCTACATGGTAAAGGCTTCGAGTTGATACCTTGACAGAAGCTAGATGCACGTGTAATGAATCATAGGTACTGTACCAGGCGGTGGATGTGATGAGGGTAACTTGGGTAATAGTGTTTCTAAAAACGAGAATATTTCCGTACTGTACTTCTCTCTCTGTCTCTCTGTTTCTCTGTCTGTCTGACTCTCTCTCTCTCACATACATACATACATACATACGCACGCACGCACGCACACATATATACATACATACATACATACATACATACATACATACATACATACATGCACACATACATTGTGTGTACCTGATTTGTCTCATGTTTGTAAGTTATTAATAAGTTGTTTACTGATATCAGAGTTCTTAGTTTAAGCTTATTTACAAACTTAAATTGTTCTGAAAGCTAACTTGTGACCCATATCTTGGTCATTTTATTGTGTCTTGGGTCAAGTGAAACCATTACGCAAGAATAATGAATGATGAATAATTTTGTTTACCTCATAATCAAAATTATTCATTCTTCCTTTATGTTCAGCCAGTGGAATAATTTACTGTTATGTGTAGATAGAATCATTTATTTAAATTATTCATTGGGATCACCAAGTGCACATTGGTATTTCATACTTAAAACGATTTAGGGATTATTGTGAATTCATTCCAAGACATTCTGGATTATATGATTTTTATTCATCAAAATTGTAGGCACGTCAACCTATTCAAGACTAATGGTACATCTGCACATTCTATGGTGGAATTCATTCGGAAAACTCTACTATATTTTACTTGGAATATTTGAGATTAGTTCAGGATACTGAAAGTTCTTACTCTTACTTAATTTAAAAGCATATAGTCGTAACACAACACGGGAATCAGCAGTTTACCGGTTCTAAGCAACAGCTTGATTGGCGTAGAGTTTGGCGCCAGGGGTTGCTTCCGACGGTGGGAGAGTCCGCCATGTCTCATTGGACAGCTACCGCTCACCTTAAGCTGAGCAGCCCCCAGTCAGTAAGGTGCTGTCCCGGCATAGCCTGCCTGCTTCACTGGGTGCGTGGAGCTTAGAGAACCATCTCGACAAGCAGGCCACAAACTCTGCACCAGGCAAGACTCAAAGAAGAAAAAAGAAGAATCTAACTCTTCGTTTCGCAAGCTGGAACGTCATGACCATGTGTCCTGGACTCAACGCTGACTGCAGCAGATCAACGACATACGGAAGACTGCCGTCATTGACAGGAAACTCTCCCGACTGAACATCGACATTGCCTGCCTTTAGGAGACCCGACTGGCTGACAGCGGCACCATCAGGGAAGCAAACTACTCCTTCTTTTGGCAAGGAAAGTCCTCGGATGAACCTAGGCAGCACGGTGTCGGCTTCGCTGTAAAGAACACTCTTGTCGCCTTCATTGAGCCTCCGTCATCAGGCACTGAGAGGATCCTTGCCCTCCGGCTGTCAACATCATCAGACCCAGTCAACATCTTGAGCGTGTACGCCCCAACCCTCTGCTACACCCTAGAGGAGAAAGACCAGTTCTACGAGGTTATGAATCAAGCAATATCCAGTATCCCCAACACTGAAGGCCTTTATCTACTAGGAGACTTCAATGCTAGATGGGAGGTGACCACAAGGCCTGGCCCACCTGTCTCGGCTCTCACGGAAGGGGTAAGATAAACGAGAACGGTCAGCGACTGCTGGAGATGTGCTGATCCCACAGCCTATGTGTGAACAACACCATCAAATGCATGGAAATCCACCAGGTGTCATGGAGGCACCCACGTTCCCGCCCCTGGCACCAGCTAAACCTCGTCATCACCAGGCGTGCGGAACTGGCAAGTGTCCTCCTCACCCGCAGATACCACAGTGCCGACTGCGACACGGACCACTCCCTCGTGGCCAGCAAGGTGCGAATAATACCCAAGAAGCTGCACCATGCCAAGAAGAAGGGTCGTCCGCGCATCAACACCTGCTGTGCACGCAACCCAAAGAAGACACAGCAGTTCATCAGCAAGCTGCAGGAGGCTCTCACCAAAAAGACACCTGCTGACACCATCGACTCCAAGTGGTCCCTCCTCCTAGACGCTGAGTACAATTCAGCCATTACCGCCCAAAGGAAGAAGGAGAGCAAATATACCGACTGGTATTAAGACAACTGGGAGGAGATGGAGCCCGTGACCGAGGCGAAGAAGAAAGCCCTCCTAGCTTACAAGGCTGCGCCTAGCCCTAGTACACTGCAAGCCCTCAGGACTGCCATGAACAACGCCCAGCGGACCGCCAGCCACTGTGCCAACATCTACTGGCTGACCCTTTGCACCAATATACAGACAGCTGTCGACACCGGGGATGCAAGAGGCATGTACGAGGGTATCAAGAAGGCAACAGCCCCCCACCTCCAAGACTGCCCCCTCATGTCCAAGACGGGCGGAAGTCATCACAGACTAGGGGAAACAGTTGCAGCGCTGAGTTGAGCACTATCTTGAGCTGTATGCAACCCAAAACGTCGTCACCGACACTGCCATGAACGCAATCCCAGACCTGCCAGGCATGGAGGAACTAGACACAATGCCCACCCTGGAAGAACTCGGAAAAGCCATTGACTGCCTCGCTTGTGAGAAGGCCCCTGAGAGCGACGGCATCTCACCTGAAGTCCTCAAGAGCGGGAAACCAGCACTACTCCAGCCCTTGCATGAACTCCTCTGCCTCTCCTGCCAACAGGGACACATCCTCCAGGACATGCAAGACGCCAACATCATCACTTTATACAAGAACAAAGGAGACCGTAGCGACTGCAACAACTACCGGAGCATCTCCCTCCTCGGAAAAGCTTTCGCCCGTGTTGCCCTGGTGCGCTTGCGGACACTAGCCTCCAGCGTCTACCCAGAATCCCAGTGTGGCTTCCGAGCCGGTCGGTCAACTGTAGACATGATCTTCTCACTACGCCAGCTGCAGAAGAAGTGTCGTGAGCAGCAGATGACCCTCTACATCGCCTTCATAGACCTCACAAAGGCGTTTGACCTGGTCAGCCGGAGCGCACTTTTCAGACTCCTGCAGAAAATCGGCTGCCCACCACGACTACTTGCTGTTATCACGTCGTTCCACGAGAACATGCACAGCACAGTGTGCTTCAACGGTGCAACGTCGGAGGCCTTCCCAGTCAGCAGTGGAGTGAAGCAAGGCTGCGTCCTTGCGCCGACGCTCTTTACCATCTTTTTCTCCATGCTCCTCCAGTACGCCTTCAAGGACTGCAGCGAGGGAGTGTACATCCACACCAGGGCTAACGGCAAGCTGTTCAGCATCGCTCCTCTCCGTGCTAAGACTAAAGTCACAGAGATTCTCATCCGTGAATTGCTCTTCGCCGACGATGTAGCCTTGATATCACACACGGAAGATGGACTGCAGCAGCTGGTATGTCTCCTCTCCCACACCTGCAAGGAATCTGGACTGACCACCAGTCTGAAGAAGACGAACGTCATGGCGCAGGATGCAGGCTCCTCTCCCACTATCGCCATCGATGGGTACAACCTCGACGTTGTTGAAAACTACACATACTTTGGGTCCACCATCTCCAGCTCGCTCTCCATTGATGTTGACTTGAACGGCAGGATTCACAAGGCATCAGCAGTTATGGCCAGACTGAACCAGAAGGTCTGGAACAAACACAACCTCACTGAGAAGACCAACATGCGCGTCAACCAGGCCTGCGCGCTCAGCACACTCCTCTACAGCAGCGCTCAGCACACTCCTCTACAGCAGCGAGGCATGGACAACCTACGCGAGCCACGAAAGGAAACTCAGCAGCTTCCACCTGAGATGCCTGCGGAGCATTCTGAGCATCCAGTGGCAGGACAAAGTACCCAACGCAGAGGTTCAGGAACGCGCCAGCATGAACAGCATGTTCTCCATTTTCAGTGAGAGGCGCCTTCGCTGGCTCGGCCACGTTAAGACAATGGACCCAGGCCGCATTCCCAAAGACATGCTATAAGGCGAACTAGCAGAAGGCGAAGGACTGGCCGGACGGCCACATCTGCATTACAAAGATGTCTATAAGAAGGACATGAAGATGGCCACCATCAACGTCAACGACTGGGAGAGCTGTGCTGACGACAGCTCCACCTGGAGCCTTGCTGTCAGACAGGGCGTTCAGAAAGCCGAGGAAGCGAGAAACACAAACCTCACTACAGAATGAGCCTGGAGGAAGGCGAAATACCAACAGCTTCAACATGCATCAACGTTCACCTACAGCAAGTGCAACAGAGACTGTCACTCTAGGGTCGGACTCTTCAGCCACTCGCGAAGGTGCAGATAGGACACCCAACCGGAAGCTACACCATCGTCTCCCGAAGACGGACGCATGCCGACGACGATATATATATATATACCATATATATATATATATATATGCTCAACGCCTCTAACTCTTTCTAACATATATATATATATATATATATGTATATATATATATAATGTCTTATTTATTCAAGCTTTACATCGCAGAATTGGCGGTACTTTTTATCTATGCAAGCCTGTTTTCTGTGAAACATAATTTTTGGGACATTATTGCACATTTAATTAAATACTTGTGTCAAGGCATCAAATTATGCTCTTTTTGTCATCCTTTTCAATGATGGGACAAGTTAACAAAATTAGTGGCACAATTACAAACTGAATGCATTTCACGTGGCTATTATATTAGTAAAATATGTTCTACACCTATTTGGCTGTCAAGATTTAAAAAACATATATTCCCACTACCACTGGCTGTCTCCAGCTGCGATATTCTTCATCTAAATTAATGTTCATCTCATTGAAAATTATTTACTAATATTTATTTATATGTCAATATTGACAATATTCATCCTTTTTATTACTTTCTCATCAAAAAATGGTCATCGACTCCCGAAAAGCAAAACGTCTTGTATGCCAAATTAATCATATGATAACTAAAAATGTGTTAATTGTTTTCATAATCTACAAAATGACACTGAAATCAACGATGAATGTATCATTATTATTCCTTTGATTAGTTCAAGGTACTGTGATGCAAACATAGATCTTTTGGACTATTTCATGGTTTGTGAAGACACTTTCTAAAATTAATTGTGTATACTGCTGAGCAGTTCAAATTGTCACTACTATATTTGTCTCTAAGGCCTTCCCTTCTGACCTTTCTAGCATCACCTACACATTGTCCTGATCAGTGTAAAGATCTATTTAAAACTGTCTTACCAATTATTAATCTTAATACATTACTGTTTTATTCAATACAGATTAGTTAAATGAGTGGAAGCTTGTTTGTTCTTTATTTTTAAAAGGTCATCTAAAACATTGTGACCAAAATTATTTTCTTTGGCTGAAAAAAATTGCTTACACCAGTATTCCTTTTTGCTTGACTGGCAAATACTTGTACCAGTATGCCGATTTTGTTATGTTTGAAAAATTACCTCTTTGTCCACAAATGTGCCACCCTTGTAATAGATGCCTCTATTGAATACACCTGCATTTTTAAATAGGACTCTTATCAATGCCCATGTCACTATATATATAAACACCGGGTATACTGAATTTAATATCGAATCTTGAAATGCAAATATTTATTTCAGCAACTGATTCATGTCAAGTTTTTATCTTTCTTTTGACAATTGTGTATTGTTTGGGTGGTTGGGCTTATTTTTATCCCAAAGTTAGAAGATTACACATTTAATATTTTTTAACTAAGTTCACCGAAACATGAATATAAAAAGCATTTGCTTCCAAACAAACTACAAATTAGATTTCCCATGATATTCTTTACACTAGGTAGAATATTAATAATGCCTAATTCACAGTTCGTTCTCATTGCCAAAAAGTACTGTATTTATGCCAAGTTTGTTTATAAACCAAACATACTTTTTATTTCGATCTTTGAATTCACATTACTTTTAATCTGCCAATTTATTCACCTCTATGCTCTGTCAGTCACTAACACTGATGATACGATTTAAAATTTGGTTTGAACTGCTTTCTGATATATTGATTACTTATTGGTTTATACGTAACAAATGTTGCTAGACAGCAGCTTGTCAAATACCGCATCCAAAGCAGAAAGATCAAATGGAATGGCCATTGGGTCAAGAAGGAATTTTATTTTATATAGATTTTATTAATAAACAATAGATTTCAATGAGGAACGCACTTGGATTTTGAAGATTGTTCAATAAATTTAAGTTTGTTTATCTATAAGTAAACTTAAGGCATTCATCATAAATTTTACTTGATTCTGCTTATTTCCATGATGCAAAATAAATTCATGATATATACAGTAATTTCCACTTATCTAAAGTTTGCATCAACAGGAAATCTTGTAACATATTTGAAAGCTGATCGTCTGGTTTTCTTGATAAACTTCTTATCTTAGGATACAAGAGTTTAGTTTATTATCAGTGGTCATCGTGGTATATTCCTTGTGTCTGGATCAAAATAATGCAGTACACAAGTACATAATTTGTATTTATGTATGTCAATAAATATCATAAATATGATCATATTACTTTTCCCTTCATGTTTTGTATGAATTGTTTGTCAATCTTCAGTTTTCATTCAAGCTTTCTGAACTTGTACACAGTCATAGGTTTGGTATAAAATCATCTCTAAGATCGTAATATTGTCACTGCTATTTTGTTGTTGTCATAGTAACCAAGCTATGTGGTATATTTTCAGCAAATTAAATGTTAGACCAAAATACTTTTTTATATCTGAAATGTTTAAGACCTTGTGAGTACATCCTGGAAAAATAGATGCAAAGAATATAGAGCCAAATCTTTATTGATTTTAAGTATTGAAAATCTTAACACTTCACTGAAAACAAAACATCTGTTGTGCCTATATTTGGTGGAACTTGGACAATCCAAGCCTGATATGTAAAAAATCTCACTTGTCTCAATCATAAATTGAAAAAATCCAAAGCATGACTGATTGGGCAAGAAAGTAGAAAGCTTGATACAAATGAACACTACAAATATGTACATTTGTCAGGAGTTTTTACACATTCTAGGCTGGATTTGGCTGCCATGGTAACCAATCATATCATTCCTTGCATATGTAAATAAAGTACCCATCCAGTGTCCACAATAAATTTCCCACTATAAAGAAAATTATTATTGCACAAGAAGTAACTTCAAAAGGGATGCCAAATTACTGAATTAATGGATAAATCCTGTGCAAATCAGGATGTTAAACCTCCAGACTGTTGCGCACGAAAGGGTCAAAGGATATATTGTTAATTGCATCAACGTTTAGATGAAATGTACTTAGCGTTTACTTTTAAAATTTGTAACAATTCAGTGTCAGGTAAACAGTTTGATTATTTAACTCTTTAATTATACCCGACAAAGTATAGTAACGGTTCTCGGTTCAAGCAAATGTCATGCTTTGTATCTACTGTTAAATGGATTAAAATTATTCATTACATTGTTTTTTGTTTCATCAATATTCTTTTCCCAAATATATTTTTTTCTAACGCTGAATCTAAGACCACGGAATAACCCGTTATCAAATTATTCTCCGTTTCTCTCTTCAGTATCACCTTCAACATCTCAACTTGATTACCGTACATTTTATAATGTTTACACATATAAATTTAAAGCTTGTTTGATCATACAGTTCTTATTTCATTTGCACACTTTCTTTTTGTAGTAATCGGTTCCAATTTTCATCTTAACTCAAAAAGCTCCCTAATTGGTGCTCCTTGCGCTCATCCTTGAATAAATCGACCGCTTACTTATTTACTTGTGATATACCGAATGCATTATCCTTTTTGAAACCGCTAGTGTAAAAGAAATACAGTTTTTTATGTCATAATAATTTTGCTTTTTTCAACAATGATACATACTAAGCCTGTGTTGGTAAAAACGTAGCTTCATCTGATCAATCTACTTTTTTTCCAGCTTGATGCAGTAAATCTCATACTCACAGCAAACATTTAGACGGACCTAACCAAGTAAAACCATTGTATTTGCGAATGATAGATCTTTTTGAAAGTCGCAATTTTTATTTGTTTGTACATATGTTTGCTATTGTTCTTGTGTTTCTGAGATTTTTCACCTGTTTGCCATATACTGCGTAATCCATCAATTTCAAGTATTCCTTTGCAAATCGATATAATCGTTTTGTCTAAAATGTCCATTTAGCTTGATGTAAGATTTTAGCTTAGGTTACTTTAATAATGTATCTTGTGGAATTTTCTGTTTAAATCTGAATGCATATACAATGTTTGGTTTCTGTAAAAATAATTTAAAATACTAATAACTCAATGCAGTAAACTTATGGCTCTCAGAACCGGACAAGTAATGGATTGAAAGTAGAATTAAAGATGAATACGTGAGATTTAAAATGAATTAGTTATGAGCAAAGCCTCTGTGATCATGATCCCAAACTTTATTTTCAGCTGCCATGAGTTAAACATGATTTTTTCTTTCTTTCTTTTTTTGTTTTGCTTCACTTTCATGTACATCAAAATGTTGTGTAATCTTAACATCTAATTTTTAATACACAAGTTTTGAAATTTTATCCACTGTATCGAAAAATACTTTATGCAATATATTCCTCTATACACCATTGGCTTCTATTGTGTAAATTGATTTGAGGATACATGCACATTCCCGAGCTATGCTTTTTTGATTATGCAATTTGTATTAGGTGAATATGATTCTGTGTGCTGTGTGGTGGTATTGTCCGTTACACTATCAAAGTTTCCGTAACAGACGAATGGAACCTTTAGTTGACGTTGAAGATTATTTAATTTAGTAACTGAACCTTAAGGAATGATATTTATCATCTTGCCTACATGGGTATTGTGTTAATTTCACTTTTTTCTGTATTACAACATTTAAACATTTCTTGCATATGTTCTTTATAGATTTTTGTCTTTAATATGCAATGATAAAAAGTCGTAATTATTATCAGATATCTTATATGTGTTTGCGAAAAGTGACTAATCATTTCCACCTGAAAACTTAAGACATAACCAAATCATTAAAAAATGCTGTCCTTTCAATCTTAATTTGGTAAACTTCAGTGTTCACAGCTTTATATTTGCCACCATCGGTTGAAGTACATGCTTAATGATGACTTAATTATAATGCTCATGCTGGAGAATCCACTTTACAATAAATAGCCCCTTAACAGAAAGCTAATTCTAGTATTAATACGCTGAATGAAGATTCAAAATATAATACTAAATAACAAAATACAAGAAAAACGACAATGATCATAGAATAAATACAATTAATAGAAATTGCAGTTACAAAGGTTTAATGCTTTTATTG
>JAECUM010042488.1:0-31519 GCA_016617855.1 Megalonaias nervosa
CTCGTTCAGCTACGCAGTTTATTCTTGATATTTTCATCGGTTTGAGATCCGCAACATTAGGTTTATTATTTAGCGGAAATATTCCATACACAACTGCAGTTGCTGGATAACTCTGTATATAGTAAGGTTTATCAATGCCAGTAAGTATTCCGGGCTTAGATTTATTACTCAAAAGAACAATATTACCCCCGGGCTGCTCACGGACGGGATCACGTTTATCACGAATAATCCAAATATCTTCTTCTGTCTATACAATAAATTTTATTAAAATAAAATATTTTTGATTATCAAGGTGATTAATAATTACTTTTCCTCGTTTGTCGTTCATCATATTAGTAACATTTCCAACTCTGAATGTTGACCATACATGAGCAGCACCATCGTCACGAAATTCCTTTTTTGCTTCACGAATACGTTCGGTTACATCCTCATCCATTAATGCCAGATCCTGCATCGAAGTACTAAATTTATATTCTGATAGTCTGTCAAGGTCAAATCTAGCAGGGGAAGGTTCAATAACGGATAATTCCTCCATATTATAATTAGGCAAGTATATATTTAATTGAATATTAATCTTTTGTATATGATTGAAACACAAAACAAATGTGCTTGGCTCAAAATTGGATATACTTCTACTTGTAATAAATCATGCGTGAATGAATACTGTAATTATCATATGCAATGTGTCAGAAATGGAAGTCTAGGACCAAAACCGTGTATTGTGTGTAGTGCTGGAGTGCGAGGAAAAACTCGATTGTGTGCGCAATGTGGCGGAAAAAAATACAGAGAACTAAAACGATATTATGACAAAAAAATAACGCTGACTCTCCTATAAAAACCGAAGAAGATTATTTGGCTAGATTTTCAAAAAAAATAATGATTTAAACAAATAGTATTATATATAAATGGAACAAAACGAATTTGTGTCACATCCAATCCTTACCAATTATGAAGCATCTCGTGATGGCGTGATTAGAAACTGCAGATTGAAAAAACCAGTAGGTAGTCTTAATAATATTGGTTATTTTAAATTCAATACCAAAGGAAATAAAAAGTATTTATCACATAAATTCGTATTTGAATGTCATTTTGGATTGATCAAGGATGGACTTGTAGTTGATCATATTGATGGAAATCCCCATAATAATCGGTTATCTAACTTACAGGCTATTACACAAAGTCAGAATGCTGCACGGGGATATACTGGAAAATGTAAAAAGTTTGCAAGAAGATCTATTAAATCCGTAAATACAGAGACTGGGGAAGAAATTAGTTTTGAATCAATTAATTCTGCTGCCAGATATTTTGGTATTTGCATGCCTTCAGTACAACGTGTCGCAAATAAAATATACAAATCTGCCCTTTCGAAAACATATAATCAGCGAATAGTATTTGAATATATCTAACTCTCTATTCTTACAAAAACAAATAGTTCGACTCTGTTAATTTTCCCAAGGGTTTTGTTTAGCCATAATTACAGTCACTGACTCTGTCAGGGGTTCACTTTTACCGTCGCTGCTCTCAGCGTCATTATCATTTTTTACAGAATCAGATAACATAATCTTTCTTAATTGCATTACATAATTATCCACAATCTTTTTTCTTTCGTACTCGTGAGACAGTTCGGATTTAATATTTTCGATAGAACGTGCAAGAGGTGCAAATAGCTTTACCTGATTGTCGTTTACTATAGCTAGTGATTCAAGCATGGATTGATAAATTAATTTTATAAATCTGTAGTTAGAAGATAGTGTATATTTATTATCAAATTTTCTTTGTTGCAGTAATTCAAAATCGCACATGATTTTCTGAGGGTCGAGATTATCAGATATTTTTATTCCGTTATGTTTTAGTGTTTTAATAGCACAGATAATATCATTGATGTTTTCATGGTTCATTATATATATATATATATATATATATATATATATATATATATATATATAATATAAAATATTAGCTCCCATGACTTTTTTTTGTTTTGTCAGGGAGCTGTTTTGTTTGTGATATATGGTTATGAAATATATACAGATGGTTTATGATTTTGGACTGCACAAACATAAACTTATCCTAATGATTGTATGAATATGAATATATACAATGGTGATGACGGGGGAATCTTGTCTACGTCCAACAGATTTTGTACACTCTCCCCCCATACAAAACCCCGGGAGTGTAAAACGTACACCCCTCAATGGTGTATGATAGGAGAGTGTATTTTGTCTGTTGTGGATATCGAGGAAATTCTCCGGGTTCCCCCAATTAAATAAGCATCAGTCGCAAATGCAAGATAATATCTTTAGCATTTTTGGAGACTCGAACACGCGAGAGTCTGTAGAGCTTCGATCTACGTCAAACCGTCTTACCATTTCGGCCATCGTTCTCTTATCAATAATATAGTTAAATTTAAATATATATATAATATTTGTGCTGTCTCACAGAACTTGTATTACTAATAGAATGTAGAACTGTACTTCAGTTTTTCAAAATTCATAAAATAATTTGCGTGTATAAGTTATAGTTCGTTAATGTAACAGACAGACGGACTAATACGCTATACACGTATAATATACAACTGGATTTGTACAAGTAACGTAGTAAGGGAAATAATCGTTCAATTTACTGCAGAGAGATAGCCGAGTTATCTCGCTTTATTATATATACAATTGCTTTAATCATAGAAAATTGATTATTATTCATGTATTTACTCATCAGATTATTTTTTTTATTCCCCTGATTAAATAATCAGACGTTCTATGAGCGTATATACAAATTAATATTAAGAGATTCTTGTCTTAGATCCAAAATGTTTCCTGCCTGGTCAGTGAGTTTGAAATTTATTCTTGTCAGAAATGGATTATGAACTCGCAGGTAAACGGGATTAATTGGTTCATTTACAATTAACCACCCTGGTGGATCTTTAGGGCTAAATGAATATAGTATATACCCTTGCTGGGCCTGATTAGATTTTGAAAGATCTACCTGATAGCTACCTTCAATAACATCACATACTAGATTGACTGCAATTGTTGTTATTATGTTTACAATGTCCGGCGATATATGTCTACCGGCACCAAAGGGATTGTTATTGTGTTTTAGTATAGCCGGTGGTGGGGCTATTTTTTTCCACGATTCAATTACTCCCGGATAATATTCTTCAATAAGATCATTTAATGATTTCTTCATTTCATCGTTATTTAAATCTGGTATAACAAATGTTTGTAAATTTTTTTCTGTTATTTTATAATGATCAAGAAATATTTGTTTAGATGTTGTATTTGTGTAATAATTTCCATTGAGTTTAGTCGCAACGTTTATGATACTTCGATTGGCGATGTACAAATCGAATAAGATCCCATTCAAGTGTTTTATTGACTCGATTATTTGCTGCTTTACACTTTCATTATAATGTTGAGATAATGAAATAAGTAAATTTCTTAAATCATTAAACGTTTTATCGTATTCAGGTTTAAGATCATCAAAAAATTCTTTAATAAATCCTACATCAACATTTTCTCGATACCTCCCCCCCCTCTGGTGTAATTTTGAATGCTGATCTATTCATCTTGGGGATCCTTTTACCGTAAAAATCGGTAAAGTGATATGTATCGTCGTTTGGATCAGATCTAAATAATATATGTCTCCATGGATATTTTTCTCGATATTCTGGATTTTTAATGAATTTTTCTTCACTCGTTTTAAACTCATTTTTAGTTGGTTCTGAAACTCCATTATAAACAGGTGCGACTTCAGGCCATCCTAAAACGGATCTGATCGAACTCTGATAAATATCTACGAGATAATCAGGAGAATTTATTTCAATCGCCGCTGATAGTGTTGGTTCATGAACAGTAATCGCTATTTTAGATTCTTTCCCTGTGATAGATTTAATTCTGCGTTGGAACTCATCATTAATCTGTTCTATTTGATAACTACCCGTTGAAATTCCAACAACTTGCCAGTCAGGTGTTCCATCCGGTTTATTTTTATTCGCGAATACCAGTGAATTATTTGTTGGTTGTCCACCAAATGGTTTTGATCTGATATTAGGCCAGCTATGATAAACTCGTAATTGCGCTAATGATATTTCCTTTACTGGAATTGCAGTCGGAAAATTAACGCTAAATTCAGGATTGGTTGAACTTAATGATATCATAGTAGTTTTTGACGGCGTTGTATTAGCTACGATCTGCTGTAATAGTTCGCGCGACTCTGACATTATTATTATCGTTATTATTTAATTCTCCATCTTTCCGTCACTAGAGAACGCGTCGCGTTCCACTATGAATGCTTCATCGTAGGTTTTCATTATCGTTACGAACTCCTCATCAGATATTTTACCATCACTGAGATACGCTGAAATATACGAGCATAATTTAGTGTATGCGGTTGTTGCTGTGTGTAATTTCATCACGTACTCGTTTAGTTTATCATTCGTACACGTAGATATTTTTTTAGAGATAATACTGAAAATACCTGCGCATGTTGTTGCCGTTGAAACTATAATCGTTACAACTGCAGGCGCTGTCATCGTTATTGTTGATAGTAATAATCCAGTTCCAGCAATAACAGCAGAAACCGAGTATACCATTATATCAATAACAACCATACGTCGACGATATTTTTTTACCTTTATCGTGTAATCGTCGATGATATTTTTTAGTTTAGTTTGACACTCACATACTTGAGCGTATCTGTGACGTTGAACGTCGATAAATGACTCTTGATTCATTATACTTATTTAAGTAACTAATTCGGGAGTTTCAGCTACAAACTCAATACACCACCAATAAGTCGCTGCGGTTAACTTTTTATCATTCTCTATTAACATAAACGTTTCCTCGACATCTTTGTTTAACACTATAGACACAATTCCAGAAAAATCATCGGTTGAATGACGCCATGGAAATGTGGTAAATATACTGAATTTTGCACTACTAAATACAGATAATCTGTATACACCAGTAACCTCTGCAGTGTGTTTAAAAGTGTTATTTTCCTGCGACCATGTTGCCTTTCCTGATGCGACTGTGTACACGATATTAATGATCTGCTTGTGAGGAATTTTAACGAGATTAGTTTTTTGAATAATGTTAGGAATACCACTAATGATATCGTTGAGTCTTGCGTTAATGTCAGCGAGATTAATAATAACATTTGGTGGAGTTCCAAAAAATTCGTTAATAGATCTGTGTACATTTCTACGAAAATTTAGAAATGTTTGTACATGATTAAAATATTCAGTTCTAAATGCAGCAATTCCATCATTGATAGTCGTTAATGAAGTCGTTATTGGAATTTCCCTATCGTCGACGTATTTCTTCGTTGCAGCGTCGAAATCTGTTTCTGGTGTTCTGAGATTATTAATACCATTATTATTCATGTCGAGAAATGCACGCATTATACCACCACGCACTGACACGTATTTGGATTCTTGATCATCGACGTATTTTTTTGTTGCTGCGTCTGTATCTGCGATTGGATCTCCAAGATACGTAATTTTTCTTCCTGACATAATAATGTCACCAGTAAATACATCACCAGTTTTCTTAACATAGTCGTTAACCGACTTACCGGAATCCTGTATTTTACCCTGATCAGTGAAAGCACCGATATTATTAACAACCGCGTTGGGAATTCGTATAAGAACATCTAGTAGTTGTATATTACTCGTTTTTAATCGTCCTTGTTTGTCCTGAAAAACGACGACTTCATTTTGATCCACACTTGTTATATTTAATAAATCATCGATTTCATTTCTGAGCTGATCAAGAGTTGCATATTTAGATAAATCGATCTTCTGAGCTCTACCTGATGATCTTCCGTAAATATCTACCATTATATTTACTGATATCAGTTTAAGTGTTATAACGTAGCGTAGTGAACGCGTGTACGACTTTATGAGGCGGTGCTGTTGATTTTGATACAGCATCAAGCATAGCGAGGGTTTCACGGCCGCATATTGGAGGATCAGTTATTTTTTGTGTTGGTAGCGTTGAATACCAGATTGGAATATCACCGGTAACGTACTTTAAAAATTCTTTTGGTGGTGCTAATCCATACGAGTCGAAATAAATAATTCCACGTGGATCAATTGCATATCCTACCCAGTGCGTGCCTGGGCCAGAATTTTTATCGAGATTAATAATACCGGTTTCATGTTGCATTGCAACGGTAGGTAATTGATCGCGCATAAAAACACCTCTGAAATTTTTTATTTTTAATTGCTTAGCAGCATTAAGTAAATCAAAATTGGACATGGGTGTTATTAGTAAACTGTCCCTGGTAATCTTAGACCCTTTCCGTACCAGTGTGGGGTCCCTGGTAATCTTAAACCTCTTCCCTTTTTTTGATTCCTTGTCCAGTTGCTTTCTTTAACGCCATTCCAGCAGCTGTTCCAACAGCACCTAGCGCAGCTGCCTTTGCAACAGCTGGGGCTGCAGCTGCTATTAATGCTGGTATTGCTGCAAGAAGTGGAAATATCCCACCCGTTTTAGCAATATCTTTGATGGCGCCCGCAGAAAGATTAAATTTAACGCCTTTATTTGATTTTTTAGCATCGTTGAAGTTTTTAAACTGACGCTCGGTCAACGACAGTTTATTTGCACCGGTCATCTGTTCTCGCTTTAGCGATATTTTTATTCCACAATTATTTTTTGATGCTGATTGCAGCTTTTTAATCTGACCAGGAGTCAGACTTACACTAACGTGATGATATGACATTATTAATATTATGAACGATCTAATTACATGTTTTCTACTGGAGCATCAATAAGTCTCATTCGTCCACCAACACCTTCGAGTAACATCGATTTATCGCTGAGAATAACGGCGATTGCTCTGTAATTAGGGATAGCTCCAAGATCTCTATTAACACGAGCTCGAAAATGAATATCTACAACAGATTGTCTGGTTAAATCTAAATGTTCTAGCGAAAAGTAATAAATCGGATACAGCGTTGTAAAATCTAACTGAGATATTTGTAAACCAGTATCAATATTTTGATCACGACCCATGAATGTCATTAATCGATGATATGCACGTGCTACATTATTTTGATCGAAATTCAGTAATATATCTTCGGATGGTTCTTGATGTCCATTTATCCTTAATGAAACTTCAGAAACACCAAGTTTGTCAAATATCATTATACTTTCATCTTGATCGTTTATTCGTGCAGTATTTTGAAACGCAATAAATATATGTCTTGGTGCAGAAACACCTTGCTGAGAAGCTATCTGCCATGTGAATAGACCATTAATTGCACTCTGAACAACATCTGTGGTCATCGTTAACCATGACAACGTTGATTTACCGCCTTGACTCATAAAAGATAGCAACCGGTCTTCTTCAGATATTGTTGGAGTCATCACTGGCATCCACAGCGAAAGTTTTGTAAGAATTACTTTACCAGCATCAATTGCACCAGGTCGCCAGATTGCATCATTATCATCGCCTTTTCGTACAAGTACAACTGTGTGCTTAGCTCCGAAAATGACTTTTCTGACATTTCTACAGAATCCAAAGATATGTGACAGTGGAATCGCACATGAAAATCTTCTCCTATCACCTTTTAACATTGATTTACGTACTGCAAATCCTAAGTTGAAATTTGCATTCATCGATAATACTGCAGGACCATCAGCAGCTCCTCCTGCAGCTCTCACATCACCAATATTTACATTTCTACTTTCTGGAAAATCAGTTGTATCCTTTGCAAACATCATTGACGGGCCAGCCGATCTTGAATAATCGTCGCTGTATCTTGCAAGACCCAATATCGTCGTGGCAACGTCGACGTCTTTCTGCATTGATTCAATATTTTTTCCGTCAATCATGTACGTAGCGCTGTCAAATAACGCCATAATACCATTATTAACAAAACCAACCCTATCATCAGCTCCATATGCTACTGGTGCTGCAGGAACAGCGTTATTTAAAATTTCACCTTCTACTTCAATAAAAGCCTCAGCAGGTAGAAAATACCTACTTGTATCTTGAACCTGTAGTTCAATTCGTCCACGCTGATCTGGAATTCGTGCGTCGTAAGAATAATACTGATAATCGCGCACAGACTCATCTTTAAGAACTGGTGCGTCCATGTCAAACGCGGGGTCAGATACGCGCTTAAACATCTTTATTATTATCGTCTTCGTCTAACTCGAAGACCACTTCCTGCTATCAGACTAGCGGTTATATTTTTTTCCTTTTCCGACATCGGGATCTCAGCTAACTCCGCTAGTTTTTGATTAGCTGCTTGATTTATTATTTTACTTACACTTGCGGGCATCACGTCAGTGCTAGGTAATTTCACAGGTCGGGTCGGTCTGCGTATTAATCGTGATAGTCTATCTTTAATTGCTGAAAACGCTTTGCTAGCGAGATTACCAACAGCGCCTATACCCTTTTCACGAACAACATCAATAGCTTTCATTCCTAGTTGCTTTGCAATCGGTATTGCTTTTGGGGCTATCCTTCTAAACAGACCCTGAATAACATCACCTAATCCATCTCCGTAGGTTGCTCTGTATACAGGTAATCGAGAGTTTATTACCCTGACCATGGTAGGTCCACGTTGAGTACCATGCACGATCATTTTATTATTAAGTGATTTTATCACTAATTACATACTTAATCACTATAATAATCGTCGGCGATTTCATTAATAAGAGATCGATATACATTAATATCCATGATGCCGCCACTAAATAATCGTTTACAAATATCAGCTACTTCATTAATGATTTCTGGGGAATTATTACCAGCTCGTTTTCCTCCGATGAGAATTTCTAATCGATCAACATCAGCAAGAACGTTATTGGGACAAGTAATAAGACCACTTCCTAGACCACTTCCAGTTGCTCCGGGAGCGTCTTGAAATTCTTCTTCTTCCTCTTCACTTGGTTTCGGTGGTTTCTTTTTACTTGGTTTCGGTGGTGTTTTTTGTGGTTCTGGATAATCACGAAGTGATTGCTCAAATGGTTTTGGAGGTTTTTGTAATTGTTTTTTTTCTTGTTCTAGTTGTTGTGCTCGTTGTTGTCGTTCTTGTTCTAGTTGTTGTGCTCGTTGTTGTCGTGCTTGTTGTAGTTCTCGTTGTTCTCGTTGTTTTCGTTCTTGTTCTAGTTGTTTCATTGCTTGTTGTTGTTGTTCTGGTGATAATTGCATATATCTTATATATGTATCTATTGCATCAATATATTCTATATATCTTAAATCATCAATTCTAGCCTGATCAGCGTTATAGTGTATGCGAAATATCCATTTGTACCAGTCTTCACGGGTTATATATTTATCAGCATATTCAGGTTTTAAAAACTGTCCTCGATTATTATAGCTTCTCACAGCAGCCGTAACTAAAATTCCTGGAGTTTTAAAATCTCTAATTAAAGTAATAGCATCTTCGGTAAATTTGTCAATCAACGCAACTCTCCCCCTCGCTTCTTGTTCTTCTGGTTCTTCTGGTTCTTGTATACGACCCTTTATGTCACCTATTTCACCACGAACTTGTTCAATACCTTCAAGAATTTCCGGAACTGGCATCGCAGCAGCTATTTCGGCTGGAAGTTCACGTAAAATTTTTTTTGTCTTTTTTGTTCTTCTTGCTATTTTTTCAGTTCCTTCTGCTATTTTTCCAGTTGTTTCAGCGGTTTTCTCTAACACAGGTTGAATACCTTTAGTGGTCTCAGTGATAGGTTTAAATAATTTTTTTGTATCCTCTTCAAATTCAACTTGAGATTCCTGACGCGATTGTAGTTGTTGCTTAACAGAATCACGAACGGGTAGATATTTTTTAATTGCCTCTAGTCGCTCTCGAGCTAATTTAGCTGAGTGTGGTTCTCCAATACTCATTATTGATAATATCTATATGGCTGTTTAATTCATAGCAGCAGAGAGGGTGAAGGACATACGTATGTGACCAGATTGTGAAAAAATCTGGTCAATTAAAGAAGTTTTCATTATTAAGGCAAAAACGTCTTTTTTCAGCCTTCGTAGGAACCCTTAATTTTCAAAAATAAGGTCTCTACAAAGTTGTAGGGTTCACCCTCTCTGCTGCTCATCAATCAATTTTGGGATTGCTACTCGATTTTGTACTGTTTGCAATGCAAATAAACATTGTTTCATCTTTTAAATTTTTGATTCAGCAAATAAATATAAGTTATACCCTTTTTATACTTTTTCTAATATTCTTTGATTGAAATGCTTAGTTTACTACAAAATTTGGCGTTCTTCTGCTACATAGTCGAGCAAAATGGCCGATTACGGTGATTTTTCACTGCAATTTTCTGCAGAGTTTTTTGAACAATTGGATGACAAGGACTTAAAAGAAATAATAGCAGCGATTGAAGCAGATGGAGATGGATTTGACGATATTTCGATGGATGTTACAAACGCTGAAAATGAAACAAAACAACTGATTGACAAATTTCCTAAAGAGCACCCCATAACGTCCGTCACCCTAGCCATACACAACAACAACAATAATAGCGTGGGAACTGGGCCAGTCAATTTTGAGGCCACTGAGGGATTTCAACGAAGATTCAAGAAATTATTTTAGGAGGAATTAAAAGCTATTGAAATAAATCAATACTCAGAGTCTATTAAACGAAACACAAAATGCGGCATTGGCGTTTTCAGTGGGAAATTTTTTTTAACCTTTTTAATTTAATTTTGTTTCCTCATTTAAAAAATGTGTGTGGGTGTTGGTGGCATGGTGTGAATATGACCACTTGCAGAAAAACAAAAACAAATATCTATGAGACCATTATACAGAGACTGAATAAAATTTATAAATGAACTACCATCTCCACCAATGTGACTTAACATCATTGAAAAATGTATATAATAATCCATAAAGGCGATTGTGTTGCTAAGTTAAATTATTTTAGATGTGTAGTCATTAATTTCAATGAAAAAGAAATTACATAACTTTTTGCATTGCTTTTCTTCTTCTCAAGAAATAAATCTTCTGTATAAGTTTGAAAGACTTTAAATGTTGAAGGATATAATTACTAATGTCACCATATTACATACATAAATCCCAACCATAAGTATACAATATATGTACAAATTGCAGGACATGTTGTCTTTATGTGTATTTCAAAATGATCTTGATAAGTGTAAGAATGTATTCCTATGAATATTTTTCTATTTACTTACTGCTTGGTGCATTGAAATTATTGGATACAAACTTGACTTCAGCACAGTCAGACCATGACGTCGTGAGTGTCCACTTAAGAAGGTACTATGCTAAGGCCCAACCCAAATTTTTATCATCCAGGGTCACAAAAATGCCAGCCGATCAGGCGCAAGAATATCACAAGAATTTCTTCAAAAATGTTCGTGTAGCCATAAACAGATACTTGAAGGACAATGGAAAATATATTGACATTGTCAAAGACAAAGAATTCAAAAATGCTAATTCAATGTTAAATGCAGAACTGAAACTGAATTTAAAATCAGGTATTTGAAGGCCAACCCAGCACTACCAAGTAATTTCACTGGAAGAATTAAGAAAAATCAATGCATATCTTCAAAAATTTGACCCTGCTGACCTTTGATTCAAAATATGGTATCTGCTGACTATTCATTTTGTGACCAGAGGCATAGAATTTCACCATCAACTGACCCCACTTCCTTAACATTTGAAAATGATGAATCTGGCATTGAGTACATTACTCTGAATCATGAAACACCTTAAAAAAAAGCCCACCAAGGTGGTGCTGATGAGAAGCTTGAAGAAACATCAGACAAAAGAATGTATGCAACTGGCACAAACACTTGTCCAGTGAAATCTGTACAAATTTTCCTTCAGAAATGTGACAAAGCAGCATAGGCTTTATTTACGCAATCCAGTAAAGAATCACTAAGATCTGAATTCGCTGACCAATGGTATGCTCGTGAATCGGTCAAACCAAAGCAATTCTCTTCATTCATGCCAGACATCTATAAGAATGCACGAGTGCAACGCAATACTGGTCACTCACTCCGTGCAACAGCAGTAGTGTAGTGGGGCACCCTAGTCTCAGTGGAAATTCCATTTAAAAAGGTGTCCCGGCACTCTAGCCTCAAGGGGAATTTAACATGTGGAAATTTAACATGGGGTGTATAGGGACAAGGGATTGGGCCTGTCTAACCTCAAGGTGAATTTAACATGGGCGTTACGTATATGTAATTAAATTACTTGTGTGTTACTTTTAAATTTCTTTTTATTTTTTTATTTTTTTTTTTGTTTTTTTTTTGTTTCATTGCATGTTATTGTAATGATTATTTTTTAAAACTGGATTTGATTTTTTTCTAGAAAATTCAGTTCAGTTCTTTTTAACTTGATTACCACGCAGTTCGTTGCTACATTATATTTTTAGCTGACTTAGTTCCTGAACCTTGATTCGAAATTAGTAAACACAGAGTGAAAATCATTGGTCATAATCAAGGTCATACTTGGCTTACGTGTCAGTTTGAATAAACAACTTTATATTTTTAAATTCTTTTCCAGTGTGGGAATCATTGGTTTTTAGCTAAGGCTATACTAGAGTACGTGATAATTGACTTGTAGTTCTTTTTACATAGCTCGGACTAAGTGATCACGTGACTCATCACGCGGGTCTGAAATTGCGTTCTTAGTTGGGTTTAATACTGATATCTTAGTTTTTTTAGTCAGTTGTAAATCATACCTGAAAGGTATTCCTGTTGTTGCCATTTGAATTGATATTCAAAATAATTTATTTTCCTTGGAGACTTCATCTCGTGTTCACCGAAATTCTTGCACGAAGACATGTACTAAAAATTATTCGGAATTCTAAAGCCGGAATTATATTCTTGGTGACTCAACAAAGAAACTGTTGGCACATCAGCAGAAAACTGGTTATAAAGGACATCATAGCCTTCCATCTTGGAACTTCATCGAGATTCGAATGTGGATTCAGTTAGAACTTTTTAGTGATAGGACTTTTATTTTTAAATTCTAGGATTAATTTTTAGATTATATTCGCAAACCGTAAGTCTTTTTTTCATATTTTTACCTTGTTTTCGAGGGAAATAAATTATTTTGTTAAATTGACAAAGCTTGTTGGCTTCACTCTTTTCTTTGTTACTTTGTACGAGCCTAGTCACGTAACAAAGAAAATTGGGTTCTTGCCCTTGGAATATATGAATTTTGGCTAAAATATTTCAGAAAATTGTTTCTGAAATTTAAATTCCCCTAGTTTTCAGACTATTTTAAATCCCAAGTACTATTTCACATTTTGTTTGAAATCTTTAGTGAAATCAACAGGGTTTTTCACAATGTCATCAAAAGTGGAGACTTTTCTTTCTAGTCCCACCCAGGTGCAGTTGGATAGTTTGAAAAAAGATGAATTGCTTGAACTTGCCAGAAAATATGATCTTTATGAGGCAAAATCTTCCTTAACGAAGCAAGAAATAAAAAATATTTTGATCCAATATTTGGTAGAAAAGAAAGTTTTCGATAAAAGTGTTTTGGGTTCGATCAGTAAGTCTGTATCAGACTCTGACATAAAAGTAAAGGAATTGAAATTAAAATACAAGATGGAATTAGAGTTAAGGAAGCTGGAACTTCAGAAAGATAAAGAGGAAAAACAAATGCAAATGCAGTTACAATTGGAGAAAGATAAAGAACAAATGCAGTTACAGAAAGAAGAAAGAACAAATGCAGTTACAATTTGAGAAAGGAGAGAGAGAGACAGGAAAGAGAGAAAGAAAAACAAATGCTATTGAAAAAAGAGGAGAGAGAAAAAGATAAACAAATGCAATTAGAAGAAAGAGGGAAAGAAAGACAAATGCAATTACAGAAAGAACAAATGCAATTACAATCAGAGAAAGAGGAGAGAGAGAGACAGATGCAATTGCAAAGAGAGAAGGATGAAAGGGAATTTCAAATTAAGTTAAAAGAAATAGAGCTGGCAAGTGAAAGGCACATTCCCACTCCACATACAAATTCAAATTTTGATATTACTAAGAATTTTAGGTTAGTACCCCCTTTTAGCGAAAAGAAGTAGACAGATATTATCCTTATTGTGAAAAAGTTGCTGAAAATTTGAAATGGCCAAGGGAGCATTGGACTCAATTATTGCAGTGTGTACTTTACGGCAAAGCCCGAAATATCTTTGCATCTCTGTCAGTACAGCAAAGTTCTGACTATGATTTGGTTAAGGAATGCATCTTAAAGGGTTATGAGTTAATTCCTGAGGCTTATCAGCAAAAATTTAGGAACTATAAAAAAGAAGCTGGACAAACTCATGTCGAATTTGCAAGAGAAAAAGAGCAGTTATTTGATAGATGGTGCTTAGCCAGGAAAGTTGATCAAGATTATGAAAGTCTCAAACAACTTGTATTACTTGAAGAGTTCAAGAACTGTGTCCATAGTGAGATTAAGACTTATCTTGACGAGCATAAGATCGAAACCTTGGAAAATGCTGCTCTTGCTGCTGACGAGTATTTCTTAGCTCATAAAGTTCCTGTTGTAGCCAAGTCTTTCACTCAGCAGTCTACTGGTAAAAAGGTATTTCAGCCTAATATGAGCCCTTCTAAAACTCAGTCTGGCACAACTTTAAAAAATCAAGCTTCTGATAAGCTTGATTCAAAATCCTTGTCTCTTTCTACATGTACCTATTGCAAGAAGAAAGGACACGTTATTTCCGATTGCTTCAAATTGAAACATAAGCATCAGAATCAAGATAGACCTATCCCAAATGCTCTTATTTCTAAGAGGTCAAGGTCACGGTCATGTATTGAAAGCAATACATTTATTGGGTCTAATAAACCCCAGTCTGATTTTATTATGGAGAATTATGAACCATTCATGTCGAAGGGTTCTATATCACTATTGGGTGATTTGGCCAATCCTATCCCTATCAAAATTTTAAGGGACACAGGAGCTTCTCAGAGTCTTTTATTATCAGGTACTTTGCCTTTTTCTGTGAAGTCTTCTTTGAACGAGAGTGTTCTCATTCAGGGAGTAGAATGCGGCTTTGTTAATGTTCCTCTCCATTGTGTAAATTTGTCATCAGGCTTAGTTTCAGAACCTGTGACAGTCGGAGTAGTGAATTCTTTAACTGTTGAGGGCATTCATTTGTTACTAGGCAACGACCTAGCTGGAGACAAAGTTGTAGTTAATTCACTTGTAACTGAGCGGCCTTGTCTGGATCAGACAGAAAGTTGATCCTTTTGATACAGAATACCCTGATTTATACCCAGCTTATGCAGTTACTAGAGCTATGGCAAAGAAAGTAGTATAATTCATAGTAGCTCTTCTTATGTAATTTTTTTTTTTTTACCTCGTGTATAACTAACATATGGTAAAAAGGAACGATAAAAATTTAGGTCGTCTATGCAGTCTCGGTGCTTTTGCGACCGGTTAATTCCTGAAAGTCAGGCTTTTCAATTGGTCGGGACTGCATGCTGCCACCGCAGTCCCGCGTTTATGTGCGAATGTCGCACTGTTAAATTAGGTCCGGTCGAGGAAAGGAGGAGAGGGACCCAGTAGGGGCACAAGCGCCACAGCCATGGATGTCATGCGGCTCCAAAACGCCGGTCCGTGTTTATTTTTCAAATTCAGTCCAGTTGTACTAATGGACATAAATAAAAAACCCAATAATATGTAAACTACCTGCGTAATTAACCAAATTAAATAAGTTATTAAAATTTACCTATTAACCTATATTCAAGTTTTAGTGCACTAAGCGTACAAAAATGAAGGACTATAGTCATAGTGACTATGTAGAATGTTTGAGTCAATATTCGGTTTGACAATTAGTTTAAATGTTTGAACGGTCACCAAAGGATCAAATTTGTTGAGTAAGTTTAATCGAGTCGGGTATCTAATCCAAAGTAGATACCCTTAATAAGAAGCAATTTGTTTGGCAATAGCCCTAAAAAGGGCTTTAGGACGGCTGTCCAAAAGACCAGCGGTCGTCTGCTTCGTCCACGATTTCCGCTGCGCTGCGTGGTTCTTTACGTTGCTGATTCGGGAATGCCTCTAACCCGTGTAATACAGTTAGATGATTGTAAGCTTCGATGAGGTCGTCTAGTGGGTGCTTATGGAAGGCTTCGCTGTAGTAATGTTGAAGAATTCGTACCCCAAATGTCCATTGTTGTGTTCTTGGTCTCCTGGTAGCGAGTTGTTTCCAACCGATGTATTTTACAGCACAGACGTAGTTTTGTGCTTTTTTTTATGTCGTTTATTGCAGCTGTAAGTCCGAGTTTCGCTTTGTTCTTCTTCTTCGTCAGTATTTTCTGCAGCCTCACTCTCACTCACTTTTCCTTCTTCATCTTTTCCTTCATCTTCATTCTTGTCGTAGTCGACAGGAATACTGCATTCAGTTTGTATCTCCACGCTTGTGTTGTTTACCTGCCGTCCTATTGATATTGTCTGAGTTTCTGTGGAGGTGACCTTGACCGGTACTAGAGGTTGTTGACTTTTCGGTAGAGGTTCATTTATCGCAGTAGAGTAGTTCATTGTCCTTAGTAAGCCCGCTTTCCTCCTCTCTTTGCGCTTTCTATTAATGTTCCGTCTACGTTCGCCATTATCCCCAGTGTCAGCAGTATCTTGGTTCGTCCCTTCACTTTTATCCCAGACAAGTAGTAAAGTTATACTTTTCATTCCAGCTCTCACGCTCCAGCTGTCTGCCTGTACCTTGCCTAGGGCTCTAATTGCCCGTAGTGCTGAAGTAGGAATGATTGTATTGGCTGGCAAAAAGCGCGCCACGCCAGTGCTGTTAATTGATTCCATTGCGATGTGCTCACATGGCGCGAATCAAGCAAGGCAAGCAAAAGATTCAAGTCGCCTACGCACACTTAGTGCTTTTGCGACCGGTTTATGCCCGAGGGTCGGGCTTTTCAATTGGTCGGGACCGTGAGGATGGTGCCATCACGGTTCCGTGTTTATGTGCGATGCCGCACTTTTTATTTATGTCTGGCAGCGGGAAAGGAGGGAAGGACCCGGAAAAGGGGCGCCAAGCGACACCAGAAGAGACTCGCGGCATGCTGTGTACTCGCCCAACGCCAAGACCGGACTTTTGGTCAAATTTTCTCCAGTTTTACTATTGGACAGCCATATTCGAATGATGTGTAAATCACCTGTGTAATTATTCAAATGTGAGCAGTTTTGTAATTTTGAATATATTAGAAAGTTGGAATTTTGTGTACTAAACGTACTTGTGTGTTTGTCTAAAAAGTATCAATCAGCTGGGTGTTAGCCATCCCACAAATGTTATTAATACGCAGGGTTTTTATTGGTTGTTAATTTTGACGGTGGAATCAAAGAATCGGAAATGTTATCGGCCGTGGTCTTCGAAGGCCAAATTAAGAATCTCATGGTTAATGAAAAAGAAGGGTGTTCCTCTCCTCAGCCCCCGCACTTATTCTTCGATATCAGGGTTTTAGTGGGAAATCTTTTATCAACACTGGCTTGTTGACATCAGGATCCCACCCAGGTGTTTGCTAGTCTGTTTTCCCTTTGTTTTATGCCCTTTGCTTCGTTTGTCTGTGCGGGTAGGTGTGAGGAGAGGTAGTTTTAGAGCAGCAGGTAGAGCTTCCTGGACTGCTCCATGGGGTCGGGGTTTCCTTTGACTTGTGGAATAGCGGGTAGAGCTTCCCGGCTGCTTCACGGCTTTGCCAGTTTGAGTTTGAACGACAATAGCACCTTCTTGTGAGGTGGAATTGTCCCATTGTCCCTCGAACTGGTTAGTTCTTGCTTGTCCGGCCAACACAAAACAAAACAGAACAAACAAAACAGAGAACGAAACAAAACAAGACGAAACAAGAAACAGACGCAATGTATATATATATATATATATATATATATATATATATATATATGTATATATATATATATATATATATATATATAGATAGATAGATAGATAGATAGATAGATAGATACGCAAAGTTGTGTATACATGGATGGTATTCTGCACCATCTGTAAGTTTACTTGATAATTTAGTTTAACGTTTTCAATTGACCCAGAATTACAAATAGATGTGCCACAAGATCTTTTAACTTAAAATATGCCTTTTCGAGTGTTGGATTGAGAGGGTATTGGGAATTTGGGGGATCAGTTAAATTACCCGTTTTACATGTACAGTAGAAGTAGTATATTTGTAGAGGATTAAACAAAGCAGGTTGTATCAAAAGCAAACCGCCTACGTAGAAATTAAAAAACTCATTAGAAAACACACACACACACACTTTTGGAACAAAAAGTGTTTGAAATGGAACTATTTTAAAGAAAACATGATTTAAGAAAGAAAGAAAACTTTATTCCAAATTAATTTAACAATTTCGACTTTCTACGTACATACGAATTTTTGTGTTTATTAGAGTTGAATATATGGAAAATCGATGAAATTATCATTTAATTTTATGAGATTGATACCATTATCATTGACGTAAGTTGAATTTTCTCATATCCATAATATTAAGCAGCAGGCATGGTGAACCCTACAACTTGTTTCCTGACCTTATTTTACAAAAATAAGGTTCCTACAGGGGCTGAAAAAAAAATAAGGTCAATAACTCTAAACCGAACCTTCTAACTTTATATATTACCATTATAATTTGAAAAAACGGATAATAAATCGTTTTAGTTAGCTCATTTTTGTTACTTCATTTTTGACTTTTTGCTTTTTTATTTTTATAGTGCGTTTAGTTTACTTACCAGGTCAATTAATTTTTGTCGTCTTTCACCATGCCTGCTGCTATAATTAACCAAAGATTTTATCTAAACCTATACGATATCTGGATCTTGGATCATGTAAATTTATTGTAATAAATCCGAATGGAACAGCTTGTGCTTTTGAAAAGAAGTTTTTAAACTTAATCATGTCCATATCCCCTGAACACCAAGTATAATAAATATTCTGTAAAGTATAATTATCTACTCCATTAAACACGACTAAAATATTGCAGCTGTCTCTGATCACTTTAGGTATTTGTGTATATCGTTGTGTAACATAAATCACGTCTGTATTTTTATGTCTACCTCGAGAAAATATTCTAGCTGGATTTGATTGTCTGTCCAGCATAACGTCATCGTACACCACTAAATTATTAATAAATCCATCTAGGTCATCTACAGATGGGGCCTCATCAATATCGGTAATAAAGTCAACAACATCATTACCGTTTTCATTCAGCAATTTTGCATTTTCATTAAAATCTTTAGGTACTTCGTAACAGTGTTGATCATCTACGGATGGTGCTACTAAATACAGTTTACTCCATTTCAACCATCGCATTATTAAATTTAGTAATAGTTGTGTTTTACCTGATCCAGATGGACCTATTATAATCATCCTTATCAAATTTGGTAATGCTGGATGATGTTTTACTGGTTCCTGTTTTCGTGTCGCCGAAAAGTCAATTATATCCATATAGTAAATAATATGAGTCTATATTGTGTTCGGTGTAAAATTCCTACACCCACTGCTGAATTAACTACAATAACAACGAAGAATAAACGACGTGCTCTGACAGGCAAATGTGTAAAATGTGGCACGAAGAAATACAAATTTGTCTCCATGACTAAGTCAGGAACAAAGACAGGTGGAGATATCGCCGCTTCATTATTGAAATTACCAGGAACTCCATGGGCTAAATACCCCGGTGAGAAACATCTTCCAGGATATAATTATTGTGGTCCTGGAACTCGACTTGATATCCGACTTGATGATCAAGATCAACAAAGATCAGGAGAGTATCCAATAAATAAGATTGATCAAGCGTGTCATGTTCATGACGTTGCGTATAAAAGTAAAGATTTACAACAACGGCATCTCGCAGATGTAAAATTGATTCACCCGTTAAATTCTATCCCTAACAAATCTCTCAGAGAAAAACTCGCTAGTTTTCTAGTAAAAACTGCCATGAAAGGTAAAATAATGTTAGGGGCTGGTAATTAATTATATAACTATTATAATGGAGTCTGTTTATTATAGCCCAAGAGGATATTGGAGAGGCAGAGCAGCGATTACTAAATTATCTGAAGCAGCAAAAGTTTCACGTTCTGTTGCTGCAGCGTGGTTAGCACGACAGGCAATATGGCAAATTTATCTACCACCACCTAAAAAAATTCAGTACGCACATTTTGATGTCAGCGTCCCTAATGAAGTTCATCAAGCAGATATTTTATTTTTACCACATGACACCATTAAAATTGGTATACGTCAATCACGCACGTACAAATACGCATTAATTGTCGTTGACGTTGCAAGTAGATATAAAGAAGCTGAACCATTATCAACAAAGACAGCACCTGAAGTTACATCTGCGTTTGAACGAATTTATCAACGTGGTGGTCTACGATGGCCACAGTTATTACAGGTTGATCCTGGCAAAGAATTTCTTGGTGCGGTAGTATCGTTGATGAAGAAACATAACGTTAAAATCAGACGAGGACATACTGAAATTCATCGTGATCAGGCAATCGTTGAACGATTTAATCGAACACTTGCTGAGCGGTTATTTGGATACCAATATGCAAACGAAATATCTACTGACTTTAAGTTCGGTGAGCGATCTCGTGAATGGGTTGCAAGGTTACCAAATGTGATAGCTGCATTAAATAATGAAATTACTCGTGCAACTTCCATGAAACCTTCTAATGCGATTACAAAAAAATATATACAAATACAACGCCGTGAATCTTTCTCTCAACCAGTATTAGGTAATGTAACTGTAAGATATTTATGTGAACCTGGTGAACTTGAAGGTGGTAAAAAAAGAGCAACTGATCCTATCTGGAGTGTGACTACACATACAATTTCTAGCGTGGTTAGATCCACTGGTAGACCTGCAATCTACAGACTGGATCCTACAGCTCCTCAACATGGATTTGTACGTGAACAATTACAAGTAATTCCTAAAGACACACAATTACCACCACATACAATTACATAACCAGAACCTCTACGTCGATTGCATTCAAGACATGTCAATATGACATTATTACGTGCATGACCAAGATCACTATTAATTCTGTCTACGGTAAATTGTCTTGGATTATTATTCGAATATTGCCATAACATATTACAGTTACAGCTTGCACAATGATTATTCTGTCGCTGTTTTAGTGTTATAATAAATTCAGTATCAATATCAAAGTCACGATTATTTTTTTTGTCACATTGCTTATAACCAGATAGTTTTTTTCTTATTACGTCATTACTAACAGTCTGATCATTATTTTCTGTAAAATTCATAATAACCCTATGTAGTTGATATATTCTTCTGACTCGAGAAACTGCGAGATAAACTAAATTTGACCATTCTATCCGATCATCTATAATCCAGATATTTGTATCAGAAATAGTTAACCCCTGTGACGAATGAATAGTTATAGCGTACCCTAACGTCCACGGTGATTTATTCATACTCAGCGCATTCTCAACAGCATTAATATCGACTAAAACAATATCGTTCAAGACAAGATTCTGTATTCCACCACCAGGAATTTCAACATCAATATTCTGTCGTCGAGTATCTGCTGGGCGATAACATAATGGTACAGGTAGATCTGAAAACTTTTCTTTATGTAACAGAAATAATTTCTCCTGTAGTTCATCACGAACTATCTTTCTACATGCAACTATTAAATCAGCGGGATTCCATAAACTCAGAAAATCATTCATTGTAGTCTCTGGAATTACTCCTCGCATTATTTCACATTGTATTTTATCTGGCTGTAGTCTGATTAACGTTTCAAACTCCATCAGCGGTTCATCAATAGCTCTATGGTCATCATTTATTTCTTCATAATAATCTACGTTATTCTTCAGCCATTCATGTGGTGACTGTCCAATAAAGGGTGGTGGTTGACCATGATCACCACACATTATTACAGCAGTATTCTTTGTTAATAACCAATCAAGAAATGTTTTTAATATTTCTAACGACACCGTGTCTACCTCGTCCGATATAATATATTTAGGTATATATTTCTCACCCATTCGTTCAGGAGTCCATGTGTCTCCGCACCATCTGAAGAAACTATGTACATGATTTTACTCCTCGTTCTTTTATTTCCCTGGCTAATTTATGTGTAGGTATCAAAACAATTATATCTGAATTATTATTCATGAATAATTTAATCGCACGTGTTGTTTTACCTGAACCACCGCATCCGTTCAGATAAACAGTTTTATGTCTAGCCACAGGATCATATACAGATGGTGCTGATGACTTTGATACTTGATTATTATTTTTGTAATATATTTCCTTAATTTCAACGTCGGCAGATTCAGAATAACTAAGTATATTTTCTTGTTTTATTCTCCATGATCCCCATTCACCATTACCAAGTAGCGGTTTTAACAAATCTGTATATTTTTATTTATATAAAACAAATCCGTGGCGACTCTGACAGCATCACGAGGAAATCTATTTATCATAGACAGTAGATTTATAGAAGCATATGCCAACATCGATGATCTTAAATGAGTAAATTGCGGTGAGTCACCATCAAGATAGCTCACAATTGTACCTAGTTTGGTTCCGTCTGATAAATAAGCATTACTCCGATTTATAATTGTGTTTTTTTTTCGTTGTATCAGCGATTATAAAATCGAGTTCAGCATCGTCCATAATCAATCTTGTACAGTGTCTTTTATGATCATATGCTCCTCCTTGAGTAAATTTACCAATTATCTTTCTACCGAGATCTTTTGCAAGTTTTTCATCATGCTCGTCTCTGCATTTACGTATATTATTAGTAATTTTAATAATGTCATCTTCGTTGAGATCAGGAAATTCTTTCCTGGCATCATTGATATTAAATCTATTTGGTTCTGGTAACCAAACTTGCTTTTGTAACCGATACGATATAATTGCCTCACTCACCTGTAAAGATATTAAAATTCCAACATCAAGCATATATCTCAATAGTACTATTGGAACCCAACATTTTTCTGAAAAATGTCTTCCAAACCAAGCATAAGTAATCGGATGGAGATTTTCTGTAAACTCAAACGATTCTACATGAGCAAATCCTGTTATATCAAATTCTGGTAAATGTCCGTTTATAGCAAATCTGGTCATCTCGTGTGATGGATGTCCAAATCTCTTAAAGTATGCAGAACATTCTCCGTATCCAAGAAAACTTCCAGGATAACACGCTACCATATCGACGGATATAACGTCATTATACTTATATTTAGTATTCCACAATCCTCCGTGTCCATATTCTACACAGCTTTTATGGATATCTTCAAGAAATTCCGATCGTGTTGGTTTCCATAAATTTTTCTCCTGAGCAAAATGAGCCGCTACAGATGGAACAGTGAAACAATTATTTAATAATTGTCTAACTTTGACATCGTCAGAAATATATTTCAGCGCAAGATGTTCCATTTCTACATTAAGAGATTCTGTACGGTAAATATCACCATTAGGCCGTACAAACTGATCGTAATAATCATATTCTGAACTTTGAAATAACCAAACAGATACAGGATCGTTTTTACTGATATTTTTGATAAAATCAAATATATGACCATCATAAAATTTAACTGTTTTATCTCGTTGAAATATTGTTACTGCTGAGGTCCACGCATGCGAATTATGATCAATAATATCTATCGGAGCTCCATTTTTTATGTATTTTGGTTTATATAAAACATCTCCTGTTAACGTCTTTACTGTTATTGGAAATCTTAATTTCTTTTCTAGATCAGCAACATCTTTAATAGATGTTCCAGTATCTTTAACTGATTCTGCCCACGTATTTATTTTTTTACGTCGTAAATCTGTTAAACCATTACCACGTATCGCGTTTATGAAATGTTCTGTAACTCGTTCAGCTACACAGTTTATTCATGACTCTGACAGTCTCATTGGTTTGAGATCCCCGACGTCAGGTTTATTATTCAGAGGATATATTGCATATACAACCTCAGTAACTGGATATGCGCGTTCATAATATAATTTGTCAACACCGGTTAGTATTCCGGGTTTAGATTTATTACTCAAAAGAACAATATTATTTCCTGACTGTATGCGGACTGGATCACGCTTGTCACGAATAATCCAAGTATCTTCTTCTGTATTTACAATAAATTTTATTAAAATAAAATATTTTTGATCATCAAGGTGATTAATAATTGCTTTTCCTCGTTTGTCATTCATTATAGTATCTACAATATTTCCGATTCTGAATGTTGACCATACATGAGCAGCACCACTATTACGAAATTCATTCTTTGCTTCACGGATACGTTCGGTTATATCCTCATTTGTTAAAGCTAGATCTTGCATCAAAGTACTAAATTTATATTCTGATAATCGATCGAGATCAAATCTGGGTCTTTTAGGTTCAATTACCGATAATTCGTTCATATAATTAAGACAAATATTCAAATTAAAATTTTAGTATATATATAATGATTGAAACAAAGAACAAATGTACTTGGATCAAAATTGGATATACTTCTCCTTGTAATAAATCGTGCGTGAACAAAAACTGCGGAAATCATGCGCAAAGTATCAAAAATGGAAGTACAGGACCAATACCATGTATTCAATGTTGTGTTGGAGTCAGAGGAAAAACTCAATTGTGTTTAAAATGTGGCGGAAAAAAATACAGGGAATTAAAACGATATTACGACCAAAAAAAAATAATACATCGTCAGGTAAATCTCCTATAAAAACCGTAGAAGATTATCTGGTCAGATTTCAAAGCAATGATTTAGACAAATAATATTATTATATAAAATTAATCAGACAAATAATGATATTGACAATGATTATATAATGAATCAAACAAATAATGATTTAAACAAATGTAATTGATATATAATGAATCAAACAAATAATGATTTAAACAAATGTAATTTATATATAATGAATCAAACAAATCAGATCCGTGATAAAACAAATGACGATATTATAAGAGAATTAAGAAAAGAAGCATTTCGTAATAAACACGAATTTGTGACACATCCAATATATACAAATTACGAAGCATCCCGAGATGGTGTTATCAGAAACTGCATATTAAAGAAACCGGTTGGTAATATTAATAATACTGGTTATCTTAGATTTACTGCTGGGGGAAAACATTATTTATCACATAAATTCATCTACGAGTGTTATTTTGGAGTCGCTAAAAATGGACTTGTAGTTGATCACATTGATGGAAATCCCCAGAATAATAATCTATGTAACTTACAAGCTATTACACCGAGTCATAATTCTGCACGTGGAAATACTGGAAAATGTAAAAAGTTTGCAAGAAGATCTATTAAATCCGTAAATAGAGAAACAGGCCAAGAAATAGCTTTTCCATCAATTAGTGAAGCTGCCAAATATTTTAGCATACATCCACAATCAGTAAAACGTGTTGCAGATAATATTACTAGATCAACATATTCAATAAAATATGATCAGCTGATTATATTTGAATATATCTAACTCTGTACTCTTAATAAATAAATATTTTTTTTTATATTGTATATAGTTCGACTCTATCAATTTTGCCAGGGGTACCTTCACTGTCACTGCTCTCAGTGTCACTTTCATTTTTGACAGAATCAAATAACATAATCTTTCTCAATTGCATTACACGATTGTCCACAATCTTCTTTTTCTCGTATTCACGAGATAGTTTGGATCTGATATTTTCGATCGAACGTGTAAGAGGTGCAAATAGCTTTACCTGTTTTTCATTTACCATTGCCAAGGATTCTAACATAGACTGATAGATTAATTTTACGAATTTATAATTGGAAGGCAGTGTGTATTTATTTTCAAATTTTCGTTGTTTTAATATTTCATAATCGCATAATATTTTTTCAGGATCGAGATTATCAGAGAGATTTATTCCGTTATGTTTAATTTTTTAATAGCAGAAATAACATCATTAATGTTTTCTTGGTTCATTATATATATAAATATTTCTTTAAAATAAAAAATAATTGACATTCAAGTTTTTAACTTTGATTTTTGACTTTTGACCTTGACGTTTGGCCTTTCAAGTTTTAAAGTTGACGGACTTTGTGTTGACTGTGTTGGTCTTTATATAATTTTTATTATTATAAAAAATATCAAAAATAATCAGTAGCATCTTAAGCGGTTACCCGTCACTGGGCCCCCTGATAGCCTTTGTGTCTTTCATGGAGTCCTTTTTTTGCATGATGATGTCTTTCTTATGACCGTTATTGGCACCCCATGTTCTGTTTCTATTGGCTAGCATTCTTTCTGAATGTTTCCTTGGGGGGGGGGGGCCTTTCAAATGAGGTAGAGAGCTCAGGCATGCTACTGATTATTTTAGGGAGCTCTGTATTGCGAATTCAATAAACCCCCCACCAAATCAAACCCCGGGGTAAGTGCAAAACGCACTCACCACGTTGTTTAAAGATGCAGAGTTAAAAGATGCATCAATATCTCTCTCTGTTACAAATTGATGTTTTACTAACAACTAATTGCTAACGGAGAACAAATAAATCACTAAATAATTAACGAAAAACAAGATATATTCGTTGTCTGTAAATCGAACGTAGTAGTAAGGGACATAATCATTTAATTTACTCTGCAGAGAGAGATAACAGAGTTATCTCGCTTTATTACATGTGTAATAGGAATTGAACCCGCCAAAACACATTTATCAAATTAACGTTATTTAAGAGAAAAAAGATCTTATAATATATTTCTGAAAAAAATTAAATTTTACTTATTTTTCTGATTATCGAGGGCAAAAACCCCAGCACATTTTATGTTTTTCTGTCAAATTTTTTATTTTTTTGAGGACAAAAATCCCATGGGTAAAAAATCTGTTTTTTTTTTTATTGATTTTTCTGATTTTTGAGGGCAAAAACCCTAAGGGTTTTAACAAAATCTGATAAATATTTTTTGTTAAATTGAATTTTGTCCACTTTTTTCATAAATTTACCCTTTTTTTCTGTTAAATTTCTGATTTTATTGAGGGCAAAAACCCCAGCACTTTTTATGTTTTTTTAATAATTTTATGAATTAGAGTACCTATTTACCCATCTGATTATTTTTTCCCCCTGATTATTTACTCAGACGTTCTACGAGCGTATATATAGATTAATATTAAGTGATTCTCCTCGTAGATCCAAAATGTATCCTGTCTGGTCAGTAAGTTTGAAATTTAATCTCGACAATAATGGATTATGTACACGTAGATAAACTGGATTAATTGGCTCAGATACAATTAACAACCCGGGCGGCGCTTGAGGTGTAAATGTATGTAATATATATCCTTGTTGGGCCTGGTTAGACTTTGAAAGATCTACTTGATAGCTGTCATCAATTACGTCACATACTAGATTGACCGCGATCGTTGATGTTATATTAACAATACCAGGTGAGATATGGCGGCCTCCACCATGTGGATCATTATTATATTTAAGAATAGTTAGTGTAGGTATTAATTTTTTCCATGAATCACATATTCTTTTAAAGTGTTCATCAATAAGATCATTAATTGATTTCTTTAGCTCTTCGGAGTTAAATCCCGGAATTACAAATGTTGGTAGCTGTTCTTCTGTGATTCCATAATATTTAAGAAATACTGTTTTAAATAAACGTTTATAACTTACACGCTGAATAGGACCGTCTTCATTAACTATGTAAGTATTAAGAAATCTATCTGCCGGTACGTTTAATGTTTTTTCTCTGTCAACGATAGCCTTATTTACATACTCTAAGTCTGATGCAACTTGATTCAAATGTTGTATTGTTTCAATTATTTGATTTTTTAAGTCATCGTTGTAGGAAGTGCTGATGCTGGAAAATAAATTTCTTAGATCATTAAGTACACGGTCATGTTCAGATTTAATTGGTCTTGATTTTGAGTTAATTTCCTCAACATTAATTGTTGCTATTCTTGTTGTACCTTTACCCCGAACAAAATCTATAAAATGAGTATACTGTGCATAACCACGATAAGCATCCGGAATCTCTATAAATGGATAAGTTTTTCGATATTCTGGAAGTTTTATAAATTTTTCAACATCTACGACGAAATCAGATCGTTGTGGTTCTGGTGGTCCTTGATAAACTGGTTCAACTTCAGGCCATCCTAACACTGATCTAATCGAACTTTGATAAATATCTACGGAATAATCATGGGAATTTATTTCAATCACCGCCGATAGTGTTGGTTTATAAACAGTAATTGCTATTTTTGATTCTTTTCCCGTAATAGATTTAATTCTGCGTTGGAACTCATCATTAATCTGTTCTATTTGATAACTGCCCGTTGGAATAGCAACTACTTGCCAGTCAGGAGTTCCATCAGGCTTATTCTTATTAGCGAATACCAGCGAATTATTTGGCTGTAGTCCACCAAATGGTTTTGATCTAATATTTGGCCAGCTATAATAAACTCGCAATTGTGCTAATGCTATTTCCTTTGCTGGAATTGATGTTGGAAAATTGACACTAAATTCAGGATTGGTCGAACTTAACGATATCATGGTAGTTTTTGACGGAGTCGTATTAGTGACGATCTGCTGAAGTAACTCCCTGTCTGTCATTATTATTATCGTTGTTATTTAATTCGTTAAAATCATTAGCGATCACCTTAAACGCATCATCATAGGTTTTCCTCATCATCGCAAATTCAGTATCGGATATTTCACCATCACTGACGCATGAAGAAATATACAAAGATAGTTTAGAACATGCCTCTGCCACTGTATATAATTTAATCATATAATCGTGCAATTTAGCATTTGTACAAGTATCTACCTTTTTAGCTATAATACCGAGAACACCAGCAATAGCCGTTGATGCTGAAACAATGATGGTTATAACAGCAGGTGCTGTCATCGTTAACGATGACAATAATAATCCTATTCCAGCAATAACAGCAGAAACAGAGTAAACAACCACATCAATGACAACTATACGCCTTCGATATTTTTTTATTTTTATGTTATAATAATCAATAAAATTATTTAGTTTAGCCAGACGCTCACATACCTGATTGCATCTGTAACGTTGAACGTCGATGTAGGACTGAGGTCTTTGGTTTTGATCCATTATTGTTATATTAAGTGACTAATTGTGGTGTTTCAGCTACAAATTCCAAACACCACCAGTAAGACGTTGCTGTTATTGTTTGATCATCTGCTTCCAGTAAAAATATTTCTTCAGCATCTTTATTTAACATTATAGATACAACTCCAGAGAAAGCATCAGTTGAATGACGCCACGGAAATGTTGTAGTATAAATTTTAAACTTTGCAGAGCTAAAGATAGACAGTCTTTACACACCAGTAACCTCTGCGGTATATTTGATAGTGTTATTTTGCTGTGACCATGTTGTTAATCCTGATGCTACTGTATATACGATATTTTTAATTTGTCCGTGTGGAATTTTAATCAGATTAGTTTTTTTGAACAATATTTGGTATTCCACTGACAATATCATTGAGTTTCACGTTAACGTCGGCTAGTTTTATGTCAACAGTTGGTTGTTCCCCAAAAAAATCTTTAATGGTTTTGTTTATATATCTACGAAAATTTAAGAACGTTTCTACATGTCTGGAAAAAGTAGCACTGAGTGTAGTCATTTCGTCATTGATTTTTTTTAGAGGAATTTCCTTATCATCGACGTATTTTTTTGTTGCAGCATCAAAATCAGATTCTGGTGTTCTAAGATTGTTAATACCATTATTATTCATATTGAGAAATGCACGCATTATACCGCCGTTGACTAATACGTACTTAGATTCTTGATCGTCGACATATTTCTTTGTTGCAGCGTCTGTATCTGCGACTGGGTTTCCAAGGTCTATAATTTTATTTTGATTCATGATAATGTCATCCGTGAACAAATCACTAGCTTTCTTAATATAATCGCTGACTGACGTACCTGAATCTTGTATTTTACCTTGATCAGTAAAAGTAACTATATTATCAACAACCGCATTAGGAACTCGTATAAGTACATCTGGCAGTTGTATATTACTAGTTTTTAATCGTCCTTCTTTATCTTGAAAAACAACTACTTTATTTTGATCAACACTGGTTATGTTTAATAAATCGTCAATCTCATTTCTGAGCTGATCGAGAGTTGCGTATTTAGATAAATCAGCTTGCTGCTGAGCTTTACCACGAGAAGATCTTCCGTAAATATCTACCATTATATTTACTAATGTCTGTTTAAATGTGACAACGTAGTATATTCATGCACTACTTTATGAGGTGGTTTTGTTGATTTTGATACAGCATCAAGTACGTTAAGTACTTCTCGACCACATATTGGTGGATCAGTTAATGTTTGTGTTGGTAGCGTTGAATACCATATTGGAGTACTTTGATCGCCACTAATATACTTTAAGAATTCTTTTGGTGGAGCTAGTCCATATGAATCAAAATAAATAATTCCACGTGGATCAATTGCATATCCAACCCAGTGTGTGCCTGGACCAGAGTTTTTGTCGAGATTAATAATACCGGTTTCAATATTGTTTGGTTTCTTTGGTAATTGATCACGCATAAAAACTCCTCTAAAATTTTTTATTTTTAATTTTTTAGCAGCATCTAGTAAATCAAAATTGGACATAGGAGATATTAGTAAACTGTCCCCGGTAATCTTAGGCTTTTTCCGTACCATGAATGTGGAGTCCCTGGCAATCTTAGACCCTTCCCTTTTTTTTGGATGTTCTTCTTATTCCCTGTCCGGTTGCTTTCTTTAATGCCATTCCAGCAGCGGTTCCAACAGCGCCTAATGCAGCTGCTTTTGCAACAGCTGGAGCTGCAGCGGCTATTAATGCAGGTATAGCTGCAAGAAGTGGAAATATACCACCCGTCTTAATGATGTCTTTAATGGCACCCGCAGAAAGATTAAGTTTTATACCTTTATTTGACTTTTTGACTTCATTGAAATGCCTGAGCTGACGTTCTGTAAGAGATAATTTATTTGAACCGCTCATCTGCTCTTTCTTTAGCGATATTTTTAATCCACAGTCATTTTTTGATGCTGATTGTAGCCTTTTAATCTGACCAGGAGTCAGACTAACACTAACGTGATTATATGACATTATAATATTCATAAACGATCTAATTACATGTTTTCTACTGGAGCATCAACGACTCTCATTCGTCCACCAATACCTTCAAGTAACATTGATTTATCGCTGAGTATGACAGCAATTGCTCTGTAATTAGGAATATCTATAATATTTCTGTTAACACGAGCTCGAAAATGTATATCAACTACTGACTGTCTGGTTAAATCTAAATGTTCGAGCGAAAAGTAATAAATCGGATATAGGGTTGTAAAATCCAGTTGTGATATTTGTAAACCAGTATCAATATTTTGATCACGCCCCATAAACGTCATTAATCGATGGTAAGCACGTGCTACATGATTTTGCTCGAAATTCAATAATATATCCTCGGATGGTTCTTGATGTCCATTTATTCTTAAGGAAACCTCGGAAACACCAAGATTGTCGAATATTATTAAACTTTTTGTTTGATTACCTACACGTGTATTATCCTGAAGCGCAATGAATATATGTCGTGGTGCGGCTATTC
>JAECUM010042489.1:0-13196 GCA_016617855.1 Megalonaias nervosa
GGAAAATGAATAGCGCTAATTGGAGAATGTAATAATGGAGAATGTAATAACGCTAAGTGGAGAATGTAATAACGGAAAATGAATAGCGCTAATTGGAGAATGTAATAATGGAGAATGTAATAACGCTAAGTGGAGAATGTAATAACGCTAATTAGAAAATACAATAATTAGTTGAAACAAACACGGAATAAAACAATTCAAAAGATGAATTTATTCGGTTACCCTACATATGACACATATTAAACACATATATTTGAAATCGATGAAAGAGTTGTAATTTTTAATTTCAAAAACAAGCAGTACTTGCAAACACAGCGCAAGACAAACTATATATCAGAGAGAGAGAGAGAGAGAGAGAGAGAGAGAGAGAGAGAGAGAGAGAGAGTTCACCCCCAAAATATCACGAGCAGGCACATCGCTATCAAGCACATAAAACGTGATTGTTCATCGATAACAATCTACAGTCGGAAGAAATACAGATGATAACATATGCATATTTGAAGTTAATTCTAGCTACATTTTAAATTAAGCTCAAAAGCAGATAAAATATCAGGAGTAAAGGGAAGTCTATGGGATTCAAAAGCAAAACCATGTATTGAAAATTCACATAAATTTTAATGCAGTCATGGGGACATTGAAATTCCTATCAAATTTAATAAGAACAAGGTACAACAGTCGTAACAGTTCACCAAACAACTATGTGCTGCTGGTCCTTATTAGCTAACTCAAAGAAACAATTATCAATGTTTATTAAGCCTTTCAAATTTTGGCAATGAACTAATCTATATTGCCCCTTGAACACAACCTCCACTAATTATTCCACAACGTACTGAATCAGTTGATATAGCAGTCATATCTAATGCAGTAGCTTTACCAGTCACTCATTTCTTTAAAGCAGTCGTAGTTTCCAGCATTTCACCTAATGGTAAGCCTTTTCGTTCTTATTAATCTTTTCAGTATTTACTTTGGCATTTCTCTCAAACAGTGTTCGGTGACAAACTAATTGTGCATTTTACATCAACAGTATGCGACAGACACCTTTTGTTTGGGTCTATGCTACCATACAGTCTCTTTGAGGTACATTTCAGCATCAGCTTTCATAGATTCTATTTTCTAACTTCCAACTTCTACAGCATATATCAAACACCATTAATTTTCTTTCATCTTGTCTAGTGAATAATTCATTGTTTATCTACTCATCCATCTTTGATTGTTTACTTTTTCAGTAAATGGATTCCTTTTATTATTCTCTATTATATTCTAATTGCATATAATGCAAATTGCGACGATTTTGTAATCGATAAGTGGACAAAGCACAAAAGAACAGTGTCAGATAGACTTGGGATTTATCGAAAGCAAAAAATGAAAAACTTGGAAAACGCCTACAGGAATTAATGAGCCAAAACTGAATGGTCAGAGAAGGAACAAAAAGATTCTGAAACATCTAAGACTGTGCCAAAAATTAGCTTGAAATCAAACTAAGTGAAACGCACACAAAAATTAACAAAATAGTTTCTTATGTGACACTAAACTCTGTTGAGTAAAGCATGCTTTTGACAAGCTATTTATTCCAGTTTCTTGTACAAAGTGTACAGTTTCTAGATAATAGCAAATGGAATTTTACCAAACAAAATGCTTACTTAGTCAATGCTTACATCAGAAAACCTTTACATTTCCGACAAGGATGTGATAATGCATACACTCTTTTCGAACATAGTAAACTAATACCAATGGGACAGAGAAATAACAGTAAGCATCAAAGGTGCACAGCATGATTATATTTCTGTTATTTATTTCTCAGAGATGTTACATAAAGTTACTGAATGAAATCTTCTTCATCGAACTTTATGAATTCAGTGTGTTTTGCAGTGTTTGGTCTTAAATATTCGTACACTAGTTTTGCGATTTTACTCAAGGAATGACAAACTATTTCAATACAAACTGTTTCTCTTTAAACTGTTTGTTTATATTTCCTGTCGATTCTTTTAATATGCAAGTAAAAACCTGGTTGCTTCAGCATCATCTTCAGTGTCTCATTACTAATTGTACACTGTCGCCAAAATGTGTCTCATTACTAATTGTACACTGTCGCCAAAATGTGTCTCATTACTCATTGTACACTGTCGCCAAAATGCATACAGACAACTACACCATAATACTCGTATTCTGAAGAATAAATAATAACTTTAAATCAACACCAATAATGCATCAATCCAACTCTAGTGTCACCATCAAAACGAGAGAGGAAAAAGCTCTAAAAGTAGACTGGGATTACATTCGTGGGTACTGAGCCGGACGTAGCCATTGTGATATATATATATATATATATATATATATACACCACCGATTTTCCGGCTACGAATCGCCCGGCACCTCTTTTAGTCCGGACAAAATTACGAGATGGCATTTGAAATTCCCGACACCGACAATTAGTTTACTGGGCGCGCACTAATTTGGATTGTTTACACTGCAATTGTTGGTGGTGATCTTTTGTATTTTGTGCGATTCTTTGCTTATTTTACTTACATTTAACCCTAACTATGAATTCTAAGAAAGATGCAAGTGTCAGTGGTGGTGTCAAGCGTAAACACCAGTCAATATCAATGAAGATAAATAGAACTTTGAAAAAACTAACGGTGGTGTTAACGCGAAAGCTGAGTTCAATATGGTTTGGTGATCAAGGTTTAGATACAATAGAAAGGGGACAAAATTTGAAATTCTAATCAGACAGTGATCCCAAGAGCATAATGAAATTTGAAAAACTATGAAAGATTGAGAGCTGAGATGACCGAGTATAGATAATGGTTTCCTACAACTTATATGACCAGTGGACTTGTTTTCGGATGGTAATGGATCAGATCAGCTTTAGAAAAAAGAAAAAACATAGTGTGACGGCAAAATATGGCTTCAAAGGCAAGAAGTATCAGGAATTTCCTGCATAAGTAAACTGAGAAAAACGGTCCGCAGTCACGAAGGATAGAACTCCAGTATGTGTCAATTTCATAAGCTTGCAGTTGATGTGCACCTACAGTCCTGAGCAGGTGTTTGCAAATGATGCATCATCGAGTAAGAAAGTATTAATAAAGTTTCATTTATCATGTTGAATTACTATTAGTAACCCTTATCCGGCAAAACTTTATATTGAAGGCTTTGGAACCAAATGCCGAAATTGGTCTTTCGCTGTTTCGTAAGTAGGAATACCAAAATCTTCCAGAAGGCTGATTGGTGGTAATTATTTCCATTTATGCATACATCAATTGCTTGGTAAAGATGGACGGAAAGAATGAATATATAAGGAAAGTAACCATATATCGAGGTAATAACAAAATATAGTAAAAAAAGTATTAATTAATTCCGGGAAAATTTCAATAATTTAAAGATAATTGCTCGAATACTTGACATTGCCAGGCGATGCTTCGCCACTCGCGCCTACTGAAAGGACCGGATTTTTTTTCTCACAGTGTGAGCATTTTTGAAAGTTTAACTGGGCCTGAAACTGCAGAGGACGTTTTGAAAAATCTACAGTCACATAAAGTGGAGCAGTGCATTTTCTGACCTTCCCTGGATCTGAAATATCCACTAAGCTGTTTCCTCTTACTGCACGTAGCCCTGAAACGGCACTGTGCTGTTTAGCAATCTTTACTGATCCTGAAATGGCCCCTGGCCGTTTTGTAACCGAAGAGTTTTATTTTATTTGACATGGTTTTGATATTGTTTTGTGTTTAAAAAATAATATATGTTAGCAGGTCACTCCTTACTTTCTTCCTAGACGGCATCAGATAGTTTCCAAACGGCACATGGTCGTGAAACGGCGCGAAACAGCATCACTTGAATGACTCGTTTAGTCCCGCTGTAACACGGTCTTATTTCATCGACCTCGGAAAGCTTTACACTGCCAAAATCTCGAATCCCCAAATTCAGGCCTGTAGCGCTTGAACTTTTCAAACTCCTACTTCAGTCGGAAAAGAATAAATAGCTAGTATTGATCAATTAACAAAACTAGTTGGCATTATTTTCTTAAATTCAATTTTTTTTGCCTGACCTAAGATTGCCAGATACAGGTACAAATTTCGATGAATTTAATTCCAGATAAAATTTTCAAGTTTTGCATCGAGGTTTTGCTTGTTTTTGATACATAATATGGAGCGAAAAGAAAGCAATCTACCATATGCTAAAATAATCGGCTATCAAGCAAACACTATAAGTAACAAATCTATAACTTCTTTCAAGGTAGTAATATACAAGAGGATGGTTATTTTAGTGTTGATGATGATGTCACTGAATTTTACAAAGAAAACGTAAGAGGGAATGTTGAAATTATTTTTGTATGGTTGACATTAGGTATTTAAAGTCAATGATGAGTAAAGCTGATTAAAAGTGGTTTTAAACTAACTAAAGTTTGATTCGTGGTCATGATGTATTGAAGTCATATTTGTTACAAAATGTTTAAGATTAGTCTTAGTAGAGTATTTTTTTTCCAAGTTTTGAAAATTTACTTTGTTTGTTGTAAGAATATCTGGTACAACTAACTTTTTAATTCTTCCTTCTTGTATGTAAATGTAATAGTTTCTGGTCTAGATCTTTCATAATTTCCGAATTCCGAAGATTTGTTGCTCCAAGATCAACAGTGTCCAACTGAATTTCTTCACTTAAATCCTCAGTTTGTGGGACAGGTACAACAAATTAATTGCATAATTTACTTGGCTATCCCTTTCAATAAACCAGTACTCCATTAATTATTTAGATCAAAGTACTATAATTATAATATAATTTAACTCATTCATTTTCTTCTTTACTTTGTAAGGGCCGTAAAATCTAATTTGAAGAAAATGTTGAAGAATGAGCAAGAGAGAATGAACATTATTACAGCCAAAAGATCAGCTGCATTGGCCAAACATAAGATCAAAGTCTCCATTCATTTTCTTCTTTACTTTGTAAGGGCCGTAAAATCTAATTTGAAGAAAATGTTGAAGAATGAGCAAGAGAGAATACACTAACAATGATATAAATAAACATTGGAAGTGTGGAAATGAGACAAAATGAGAATATTTCTCCCTACAAATAGGTACCATAATATTTCGAAGTACTGGATGTTATTTGTATTAATAATATGAACTGTATTTCTATTGAAAAATGCAACTTAGACTGATCTAATCTAGGTTATGTGTGAATCTAGGAATCTATATCTGTGAAGCTAGTGTGAATCTGTGAAGCTAGTGTGAATCTGTGAATTTAGTGTGAATCTGTGAAGCTAGTGTGAATCTGTGAAGCTAGTGTGAATCTGTGAATTTAGTGTGAAGCTAGTGTGAATCTGTGAATTTAGTGTGAATCAAGGTACTTTAGCTAAATCCTCAAGATCTGCTGTGATAAGTTTAATATTAATATCCCTAAATGGACCAGCCAAATTAGAAGTAAATAAAAGTTGAAAAGCCTGACCAATAAATTTTCAACTAATGAATTTATTCGGTTCCCACATATACAGCATTACCACATATATCTCCATAACTGAAAAGTTGTAATTTTTAATTTCAAAAACAAGCAGTACTTGCAAACACAGCGCAAGACAAACTATATATCAGAGAGAGAGAGAGAGAGAGAGAGAGAGAGAGAGAGAGAGAGAGAGAGAGTTCACCCCCAAAATATCACGAGCAGGCACATCGCTATCAAGCACATAAAACGTGATTGTTCATCGATAGTCTGATGACAACTTTACAGAATGGAGAGGAACATTAACAAAACCGTACTCTACTCCCTGAATGAGAACACTTTCATTAGAACAGGACTTCTCTGAAAAATGCAAAGTACCTGACAATAAAAGACTGATTAGCTCCTGTATCCCTTAAAATTTTAATGGGGACAGGATTGGCCAAATCACCCAAGAGTGATATAGAACCCTTCGACATGAATGGTTCATAATTCTCCATAATAAAGTCAGACTGGGGTTTATTAGACCCAACATCTGTATTGCTTTCAATACATGACTATGACCTTGACCTCTTAGAAATAGGAGCATTTGGGATAGGTCTATCTTGATTCTGATGCCTATATTTCAATTTGAAGCAATCAGAAATGACGTGTCCTTTTTTCTTGCAATAGGTACACGTAGGAATAAACAAGGATTTTGAATCAAGTTTATTAGAAGCTTGATTTTTAGAAGTTGTGCCAGACTGAGTTTTAGGAGGAGTCGTATTGGGCTGAAATACCTTTCTACCAGTAGACTGCTGAGTGAATGATTTGCCTACAACAGGAACTTTATGAGTTAAGGAATACTCATCGGCAGCAAGAGCAGCATTTTCCAAGGTTTCAATCTTGTGCTCTTCAAGATGATTTTTAATGACATTAGGAACAGAGTTTTGAACTCTTCAAGTAACACAAGTTGTTCAAGACTTTCATAATCATGTTCAACTTTCTTGGCTAAACACCGTCTCTTAAATAACTGCTCTTTTTCTCTAGCAAATTCAACATAAGTTTGTCCAGCTTCTTTTTTATAGTTTCTGAATTTTTGCCGATAAGCCTCAGGGACTAACGCATAACCCCTTAAGATGGACTCCTTAACCAAATCATAGTCAGAACTGTGTTGTACTGACAGGGATGCATAAATATTTCGGGCTTTGCCAAAAAGTACACATTGCAATAACTGAGTCCAATGCTCCCTTGGCCATTTCAAATTTTCAGCAACTTTTTCAAAAGAAATAAAATATTTGTCTACTTCCTTTTCACTAAAAGGGGGAACTAACCTAATATTTTTTGTGATGTCAAAACTTGAATTTGTATGTGAAGTGGAATCGTGCTTTTCACATGTCAGCTCAAATTCTTTCATTTTAATTTGAAATTCCTTTTCATCCTTCTCCTTTTGCATCTGTACGAGCATTTGTTCTTTTGAAACTCCAATTGTATTTGTTCTTTCTGCAATTCCATTTGCATTTGTTTATCGTTTTCTCTTTCCTGTCTCTCTTTCTCCTTTTCTTCAAATTGTAATTGTTTATCTTTCTCCCTCTCCTGTCTCTCTCTCTTCTTCTCTTCAAATTGCAACTGCAATTGCTTCTCTTCAAACTGCAACTGCATTTGTTTCTCTTTCTCCTCTTTTTCATAAAGCAATTGTTTATCTTTCTCTCTTTCCTCTTTCTAAAGCTCGAGCTTCCTTAACTCCAATTCCATTTTGTATTTCATTTTTAATTCCATTACTTTTATGTCAGAGTCCGATACCGACTTACTGACCGAAGCCAAAACACTTTTATCAAAAACATTCTTCTCTACCAAATATTGAATCAAAATATTTTTAATTTCTTGTTTCCTTAAGGAAGATTTTGCTTCAGAAGATCATACTTTCTGGAAAGTTCAAGCAACTCATCTTTTTTTCAGACTATCCAACTGCTCCTGAGTTGGACTAGAAAGAAAAGTTTCCACTTTTGATGACATTGTGAATGAAAGCCTGTTGTTTTCACTAAAGATTTCAAACAAAATGTAAAATAGTATTTGGGATTTGAAAACTAGGGGAATTTAAATTTCAAAAAACAATTTTCTGAAATATTTTAGCCAAATTCAAATATCCCAAGGACGAGCAACCCAATTTTCTCCTGTTACGTTTAGACTCGTTCAAAAGTAACAAAAGAAAAGAGATAAACCAACAAGCTTTGCACGTTTTAACAAAAATAATTTATTTCCCTAGAAAACACGATGAAAAGGTGAAAATAGAAAATAGGACTTACAGTTTGTGAAGATAATCCAAACATTTATCCTATAATTGAAAAAATACATAAGTCCTATCACTAAATAGTTCTAACTGAATCCAAGTTTGAATCTCGACGAGGTTCCAAGATGGAGGATGATGACGTCAGGTGAAGTCTTCATATGAAGGTCAAGAGTTCCACGTTGAACCACAACTTGTAATGTTCCAATATAGAATAAATTTCCACTGAATGTCTTTGTCCTAAAACTTTTATATAAAGGAATCACTTGTATAGTTCTCCAGGGAATAAATTATTATATTCTAACAAATAGATGAACTTTTGAACAAGCTGTCATCTATGATAAAACATCTCGAGCTCCAAAGATGTAAAAATACAACTCTTTACGGCACATAATAGAAATATATCCTTCTTCTTGAAGATATATTATACGACTGACTATTTCACGGGGATCTGAGTATTTTTAAACTGAACTAAGACGTCATTTCAGGCGCGCACGATGGAACGCGTGGTTATTTCATCATCAAATAGCGCAGTAAACAATGCTTTACAAGTAGGCCAGAAAGTGACCTTGGCAATAACCAATCGTTTTCGCGTAGTGTTTACTAAATCGACAAACCTCAGCAAGCTAAAATGGTGCTTATGCGAGTCATACTACGTTTTATATAAATATAATATCTCTTTCAAAAATATCAAATCCCGTGAAAATAATCATTACAATGAAATGTAATGATACAAAAATAAAATAAAAAAGAATTTAAAATTAACACACAAGTAATTAAATTACATGTTCGTAACAATATTCTTTACATAGCAATAGCAGTTCATGTTGACAATGACATAAGGATGCTTTCAAACGCACAATAAATACAATCCGGAACCTTTAATTGGTTTTGATAGTTTCTTAATTTTATTTATCAAAATATTCACCTTGTAACATAATATGTGTGCTCTGATGACAAAATTCATGCTTTATTTTAAAGATACATTTCTGATTAAGATGCCTATTTATTTGTGATGACATTAATTAAAAACTGTTCCAGCGTAATGACTAACTTTACCATTTTTATTTATTTGGTCCACCATGTTAAAATATAATTACCATGTCGACATGCATTTCCTCCTCTATTTCAGTTATTATAATTGGATAGATGTCCTTAAGTTATTTATCTCCCCTTCCACTCTTCCACATCCATTTACAGATGTCAAATTCATGTATATTTAAAAAAAAAAAATATTTCCCATTTTTACAAGATATCTTATAAACCAATGATTGTATATACAGCTCATTTTGATTATGTTTCTACTTGTTTACTTGGTGTAGTTAATACAAATTTTTATCCAAAAATAAACACCTACCGCCCTTATTGCTTTTTTCCCCGTTTCCAAAAGCTTTCAGATTTTTAACCCTTTTGGGAAAATCTATGCATATAGTTCTCTGGGGTGGATGTTTTCTGTGTGTAATATGTAATATTTAATAATGACAAGTATTCGCCTTAGACATTGACCATTTTGGTCCAAATATGGTCTGCAAAATATCAAACAATCACCTTATAATATTATCCACTTCAGTTCCGAATATTTAGGAACCTTATCTTATAATGAGATAGATTATAATGTGCTGATCGTTCAGACAAGCTGTACTTTGAAACCCCCTCCCCCATTAAATTGTTAAATTATTCGTCGATTTGTTTGCTCAAGTACCACACTGGATTGGGTTGAATCGAGAGAGTATGAAATTAAATTGGTGACTGTGCAATGAGTTACAATACTTCAGATTACGGGGTATGTGGAACGGTAACGCATCTTAAATCTCTGGAAATGCCTACAGACGGAATTACTTCCAGAGCTAATAGCCTTTTGTTTCAACGTAAGAGATCGAATGGAAGTTAAATTTCAGCTTGCGTGAGGTAAGAAGCCAAAGCGACAAGCCTCTCAATTCACCGTAAGAAAGAGAAGAGACTCTTTTTTCTTATTCCACTAACCGCTCTTAGCCTCTAAAATAATTGACGATAAATACTTCTATACACGATTAATAAATTGAAAAAAAATCATGCCAGAAAATATAACAATCCCTTTAATACTTTCTCTAACTAGAAAAGAATTATGAAACAAAATTAGACAGCATATCACTAAAAAGATTTAGAGATTAATCGTTCACAACAATGGTATGTCAGTCTGTGTTAATGGTAGTAAATTAGTATTATATTCAATCTAATGGCAGAGACTATTTGAGGATTAAAAGCTTTGAAGCCACAAAGTCTGATTTCAGCAGAATTTTAAAAAGTTGTCGTCTCTGCTGAAAATAAAGCTAATATGATAACTCTTTGCTTTTGTGTGAGGATCTGTCATTCATGAAGAATATATATATATATAAGATAATTATAACAGTTTCTGCAAAGGCTACCCCAAAAAACTGAGTTATTAAGTTCCATATTCTACCAAATTCTTCTAAGGAACACGATCATAATTTGTATCTATTTCTTTGCAGTTCTTTAATAATAGCAGATTTACAAAATTGTCGGTGAGACGCTTTATTTTGTTTTTAAACATCGAAAATTTTGTAGTTCCGTTGTCTGATTCGAATGAGTCACAATGACATATTATCCATCCACAACCAACAGAACCGTTCAGTTCCAGATCAAATTTATCATCTTTATAATTTAAATATATTTCCTCCAAAAATAGCATGGATTTTTGATTGAGTGCTTAGAGCAGGCAGAAAAGAACACAAACGTTTCCTCGTGTCACTCGCAGGTAGCACACGAGAACTGATTGTTTTGTTTTCAGAAATTGTGTGATGTCATGTATATGCAACATTAAACTGGTTGTGAACATAACATAGAAAAGTAACAGTTTTCAATTACTAGTAAAGAACTTTGCTGTACAGTATATTAATATTCAGAACATTTTTTAAAAAAAAAACAGCTCTTAAATGCTCTGATAAAGGTCTAAGTAATATGTTAGCGGTCTGGTGAGATAAAAATAGGCACTCAGGCACAAAGTCTAGGTAATATGTTAGCGGTCTGGTGAGATAAAATAGGCACTCAGGCACAAAGTCTAGGTAATATGTTAGAGGTCTGGTGAGATAAAAATAGGCACTCAGGCACAAAGTCTAGGTAATATGTTAGCGGTCTGGTGAGATAAAAAAGGCACTCAGGCACAAAGTCTAGGTAATATGTTAGAGGTCTGGTGAGATAAAATAGGCACTCAGGCACAAGGTATAGGTAATATGTTAGCGGTCTGGTGAGATAAAATAGGCACTCAGGCACAAGGTATAGGTAATATGTTAGCGGTCTGGTGAGACAAAATAGGGACTCAGGCACAAGGCCATTAATTGTTTTATACATCGTGTAACCTTTCTGCAATGCAACACGTTCACAACATTTTGTAACCAATTAAATATCGAAATATTTCAAAGATGGCGTGAAAATGCTTGTAGGATTATTCGCAATTTGTAATCTTGTCTGTTTGAGTCATGCTGCAGTTGCTCCAAATCTTACTCCTGTAATCTAATTTGTACAAAATACAGATATTGAAATATAATTAAAATACTTTTAGACATAAAATTACAACGAAAATTCACACGTACAATCGGTTTACATGTGCTCCGTTCCAAGTAAGTTAGTCTCTTATGATAAATGTTATCGCAGTTATTATCCAGTTATAACATCAACCACTTAAATCAAATAGACTTGGTGATTTGCTTAAACATGTGTTACGTATATGTAATTAAATTGCTTGTGTGTTAGTTTTAAATTCTTTTTTATTTTATTTTTGTTTCATTAAATTTTATTGTAATGATTATTTTCATGAGATTTGATACTTGTAAAAAAACTCAATCTTTTGTCTTGACCTGATCAGAACGCAAAATATTGCTTTATCACTATTTTTAGCTCACCTTAGTTAAGACGTTTTGTAAACACTAAGCGAAAATGATTGGCTATTACCAAGGTCATGTTCGGCCCACGTGTTAGCTAAGATGTAAACAGCCTTTCTTTTTTATTTATTTCCAGCGTGAGAATCTGATTCTTAGATAGGGCTATTCTAAGCTACTTGTTAAATGGCATTTGCTTTTACTGCGCTGTTCAAATTAGTGATCACCTAGCCCCGTCACGTGAGCCACCATGTGATCTAAAATCGTGGGTTAAAACAGATGTTTCCTAGTAGATTTTTCAGTCGTATCCTACACCTTTAATGGCTGAAGGTGTTTTTACTGTTGATGCCAGTTTGTTTTGAAGTTTATCTATTTTTTGGGATTTAATAATTTTTATTCTTTAGAAAACACAAGTGCTCTTCTTTATAAAAATTCTGGGACAAAGACATTTAGTGGAAATTTATTCTGAAGTTCTAAACAGAACATTATAAATTGTGATTCAACGGGGAACTGTTGCCATCAGTACAACGACCTCATCTGACGTCATCGCCTTCCATATTGGAACTTCATCGAGATTCGAACCTGGATTCAATTAGAAATTTTTAGTGATAGGACTTATATTTTTCAATTCTAGGATTAATTTTTGGATTATATTCACAAACCGTAAGTCCTATTTCATATTTTTTACCTTGTTTTCTAGGGAAATAAATTATTTTGTTAAAACTTACAATGCTTGTTGGCTTCACTCTTTTCTTTTCTTACTTTTGTACGAGCCTACACGTAACACATGTCGATGTAAAATCTTGATCAAAGTGTAACCACATTTGTTTTATCCATCCTCGTACACGACTAACCTTTATACTAAGGTATTGCAGTTTATTCCACTTAGCAATGTGAGAAATAGAAGTAACCTACAAGAATATGGTTCGTCGTAACGATATGTGTGCGCTTTCCTTGGGATTTATCTACAGTGTGTATCAATGATACAAAGTTGCAAACCATGTCGACATTAGAAAGTAAATTTATCGGTTACGTGGTACACATACTGTGATCTGTTTAATACTTTGTTGTTGTTGTTGTTTCTTAAACATGCTGTAATGTTCTAAAAATCGATTATTATTAATTAAATATGAGAATGTCCAGAGAGAGAGAGAGAGAGAGAGAGAGAGAGAGAGAGAGAGAGAGAGAGAGAGAGAGAGAGAGAGAGAGAGAGAGAGAGAGAGAGAGAGAGCGCTTTAAAGTCAAACCGACCAGTGAGAGAGAGATTAAGTTTTATGGTCGGTGGTACTGTTACTAAAGCAGAATAATAACTTAGATCATTGTAAATATATTAAAATATTTTAATTACCTCTTATTGGTTCGTCATTTCGCTTAATTTCTATTCCACATTAATTTCCATGCGCCGATACGTGAATGGCTAAGCGTTGATGTGAATGGCGTAGCTAACCAAGTGTTTGTAGTGCTCTACTTTCATCATTAAAACCATCTTTCATGTTTAAATCGTAAGTGTGTATTATATTGATTTAATCAATGTGAAGAAATATAGAAACTAAAAAAGAAAACAATAAACTTTATCAATATGCAAAGGTCTTTGTGAATAGCCACAAAAGGCAGAGAACTACATTTTGTAG
>JAECUM010042489.1:13216-24432 GCA_016617855.1 Megalonaias nervosa
TCTCTCTCTCTCTCTCTGGACCATCGTAGCAAGATACGGGCTAAAATCTATGAAATGACGAGCGTAGAGGATGTTCGTTTGACGAACGTAGAAGATTTTATTTTGTGTCATCCCACGATATCTCTGGACTTATGAATGATGGTAAATGTTAAGTCAAACCGACCAAAGGATGAGAGAGAGAGAGAGAGAGAGAGAGAGAGAGAGAGAGAGAGAGAGAGAGAGAGAGAGAGAGAAAGTTTATGGTCGGTGGTACTGTTACTAAAGCAGATTAATGACTTAGATCAACTGTAAATATATTAAAATATTTTAATTACCTCTTGTTGGTTCGTCACTTCGCTTAGTTTCTATTCCACATTAAGTTCCATACGAAGGTACGTGAACGGCATAGCGTTGTTGTGAATGGCGTAGTTAAACAGTTGTTTGTAGTGCTCCACTTGTATCATTAAAACCATCTTTCATGTTTAAATCATAAGTGTGTAGGATATTGATTTAATCAATGTGAAGAAAAATAGAAACTAAAAAGGAAAAAAATCAGCTGATCAATATGCAAAGGTGATTGTGAATAGCTACAAAAGGCACAGAAGTACATTTTGTAGCGGACACGCTCGGGGATGTGAGGAGTTCATTCACTCGGTCAGTACACAGCTCCCTGTAATAAATCTCAACTCTGTTCAAAGGGCAAATATATGTATTTGCATGTGATATAAATAAAATATATGTACAGTATGTACGCTGAATCAATGATATACCCATCGTTGTATAAATTTTTCATTTAAAGGAAACTCGGCAAGCCTCGTTTCCTTGTAATGAAAAATTTATACATCTCATGGTATATCATTGATACAGCGTACATACTATATATATAATGCTGAGAAATGGAGTTAACTTTCCAGAAAAAAAATATATATATAAACAGAAAGATATTTCAGCTTTTAGTTTTATATACACTTGCACTAAATATAAAATGGTTGCCTGTGCGCTAGTTTATTACACAGGTATTTGTCACAGAAAATCATTTGATTTCTGCAATGACTGTTGGGGTGATTTATTTTGAATAGCTTCTATTTCATGAAACAATTAAGGTTTCTGCAAATGCACAAATTGTTTCGAAAACAAATGGGCTAATAGTTCCTGATAGAATCAGCGAGTGCCTTGGCTTGTGACATTAAATGATTGTTCCTCTATAGAAATTACACTTGTGATCTTTAAGTTTTGCGTTGACGCCATCAATTAGTCCGTTTTCTTCCAGATTTAGTACATTTCCTTTCATGGTCGGGGTCGTGTAGAATTATACCTTTCGTTGCATGTATATAACCACTTTATCAAACTGTCTGCCCTTCTTGACTTTGGATATTTTGTGAATGGGCTTTATTCTTGGGTGTCTTTCATTCGTAATCACAAATGCACATTGCAGTATTATTAGTAAACAGTTCAAATTCAAGGACAGATTTTAGAGTGTCTTTTCCAGATCAGAAAGTTACAAAGAAGTGTTATTAAACTTCTTGACTTCGTGTATGCCTACACGAATATCTGTCTGTCTCTCTGTTTGTCTGTCTGTCTTTCTGTATGTATGTATGATAGATGGATGAATGGATGGATGGATGGACACATTCCTGAAATGTATAAATGTATATGCATATATGCATACATGTATATCTGAAGGAGTGGGTGTATGCATGCAAAAATGGATTTTTGTATGTATGTATGTGTGTGTGTGTGTGTGTGTGTGTGTGTGTGTGTGTGTGTGTGTGTGATGGCCTGTATTATCAATATCATTGTTGAAAATCGTAGTCTTCTCTCCATGATGATTTACTGCTATATAATCTTCTAATAATTTTAAACAATTCCTCAACATGTTATAGTAAAAAAAGTTGTTAAATGGCCGTTAAAACCCAACGTTTTTCTAAAGCAATATTAACGAAAGATATGATTATTTTTTTTAATTTTAACTTTTCCCATCCGTTGTAAAGTGTATTTCGCCATCTTTCGTTCCTCATTATGTACTCGGGTTGACGAAGGTCAATGTGTTTTATCGTTGTTAATCTTTATTTACCCTTATTACGTGTGAAAAGTGGCTTTAGATCACCTTTAGATAAGCAGTCACGTTTTATTCTACTCCAATCATCCTCTGTCGTTTGAGCCATGTCGAGAAAGAAACCTAGGATGTAATTCGCAGCCACTGATAACACTATTCTGAGTTACTTTCTACTTGCAACAATATGGCGGTGGATGGAGACAAAGTCACATTAAGAATATTGTTAGTCATCGCTGCCGTAACATGTGTGGTATGAATATTGTTAGTCATCGCTGCAATGACATATGTGGTGTGATTATTGTTAATCATCGCTGCCATAACACATGTGGTGTGCTCCGCCGGAGACGAATCACCGAACGCATCTAATTGATATGTAATCTTACAATCACTTCCGAGGTTATTCCATCCTGTGACGAAAATGGACAAGCGATGTTCCAGGCAGGGTTATTCAGCACCCAGACAAAAAGCAGGTCAAGATTTGTATGAAAATAGAAATAAAAACATGTAAACTGTCAATCAAACCATATGTATACTGTACATTATGATTTTCACAGAGTGATTATGCGGAAACACTATTATATTTGGATTGGAGATTGTACATAGATAAATAAAATTAATTATTTTAGGAACAAAATATGTGCAACATCTGTCCAATGTCAGTCTGACAGATCTATTCATGTGCTACTAAAATTCAGCCAAAAACATTAAAACTTCCCATTTTAGGTTAAAATGTACAGCTCCAAAATTCAAGACCGGAATTATCCCAGACGTGTCAGTGTGAGTGGGTCGTCATAACGTAGATCTATTCAGATTTTGACACCAAATGTCTATATCATAACAGAAGATATTAAAAAGATAATCCATTCACTATTCATAATTATACAAGTTTTGAATCGAATGAGAAACAACCAATTAGGTTTTCAGATGAGACAAATGTCGAATGAGGAAAACCTATCTAAAGTATATATAGTCAATGACGAACTCAAGGTGAAGTTCTTGTCATAAGTTACCCCCGTTTTTTTGTGAGACTAAAACAACATGAAATGGTTCAAAGATTATACTTCCAGACCAGCATCAATGCCTCATTACTCACTGAACAATGCCTCATTACTCACCTAGATACACACAGACAACCGGACCATAATTCTCATATTCTAACGAACAAACGATTACCTTTACACCAATACCACGAATGTCTAAATCTAATTCTTGTATCACCACCAAATTTGGGGGGTGGGAAGAACAATACTCTATAAACTGACTGGAGCTACATTCGTGGGTACTGATCCGGAAGCAATAATTGTGACCTGTGTCCATCTGTGCTTTCTTTTAAAAACACGATACCGTGCGAATCAATAACTCATGTGCAAATTCAAGTAGCACTGTCGTTCAGAAGACACCAAATATATCTAGTCATACGCGATGTATATTGCTATAAGGACTGCCATCTTTCGTGCTGTTTAACTGAATCTAACATTATATTTTGGAAACCTGCTGTCTAGATAGACCAAACATAAAGTATTTTAGAGATACAAACGTTATTTGAAAAGCTTTATAACTAGTATATTCCACACGTACTTGTAAGCGGTCTTTACATTATTTCATAGGAAATGCAGTATGTTTCCTGTAGAGTCTCTACGACTCGATTAACCATCATCCTCCCTCCCCCGTCTCAACATCTCACTCTGATCAGTATATGGCGTGTACGTGTCCTTTAAGTGGCAAACATGCAACGACATGGAATATAAAATATCCCAGGTATTCAAGTTCCTCAATTCCTTTAGAAATGAACCACGTGTCAGAAAATTGAAACAAGTTAAAATGGCACTTGGCGAGGAAGAGTGTAATAATTTAAAAACGGTTAAAATGTTCATGTTTGTATTATAAACAATAAAACAATCTGGTAAGGGACAAAACATAATAGACTAGTACATAGCAGTATGCTTCAAATGTTTAATCTGTCTCTCTCTCGCTCTGTCTCGCTCTGTCTCTCTCTCTCTCTCTCTCTCTCTCACACACTCACACACACACACACACACACACACACACACACACACACACAGAACTTACAATCAGAAACCAGTTCGTGAAATTTAAAGATGAGGAAGCTGCATTCCAAAATTGACATTACAACACATAACAAGTATGCATTGGAACCTAACTTTATATCAATGTATTTACATGATTGTTACCAAGATAGCATTCTTCACCAAGCTAGCTGTCTAAATAACCACAACAATCTTGACATACGGGTATGGGTGCAAATCTTAAACAGGTGCAAATTGAAAAATTATAATTATCAATGACATAACCTTTTACAGAGAATATCTCATTTATACAGATTATCATATTTCCAAGACAACAAGCGGACTACAGATTTCAAATTAGTAACGCCATCGCCTTTACCTCCCTTGCGCATTAGTAACGAGATAATGTAGCTCGGCCCAAAGCAGTAGTATCATTGTGAGCGTTTTAGATTTTGGGACTGATATAGGTCGAAACATACTATACCCACGATTTTCTTCTAAATCACACGAGTGTACGTGATTTAAGTAAGTCTACTTAAACCAGCGACGAACCTCTTACCCCAAATGAGCCTCAGGTGAAGTCGCTATAAGAGTCAACGCACTGGCAAACTAACCAGTAGCAAATATTTACTCGACTTTTACTGTTTCAACAGAGAGATGAATCGCACTTCATCCTTGTAGATACAGTCTTTGGCTATTTTGAGATTGACAGTGACGTCTCTTTGTGTCTGGCGTTTTCACATGCAAATGCCATACTCCGATCTGGCATCGAGTTGGTAGGTGGTTTCAACTGTCTCTTTCTATATTACTTTTGCCTAGATACTGCTTGAGCGTATACGAGGATCTAGTTACGCCATTTTGAAACAGAAAATTACTATCAATTTTGGCATCCCCTGTCAGATTGTTCAACACACCACCACAATTTCATCGCCGCATTCAGAATCTATCACTTATATATAATAGCAAATCTTAAACACAGATACCAACAATATGTAAGTACCCGTCCGGATGATTTTTTATTCATTCAGACTGAATTTCATTTACGGTGATTAATAATGTTCATAATATAAATGTAAAGAGATTCGTAACACATATTAGTTTTGCTAATAAATTACAATAACGCCTATCATTTACTTACATCGCCGTTTGACCCCACCCAGCATCTTTTTTTCCGGCTAGAATAAAGAAGTCTGATGTTGAGGCCTATCAAATCCATTTTCAATAGAACTGAAAACAAGTTGACCATTTACTAAGGTTAGGACATCAGTTTTTTTTTACCTCTTCTTCTTTGGTTGATATTACGTTAGATATGGTCCATGCAGTTACTACTGTGTTCGTTATATCCACATATTGTTTTCTCTCAGCATCATAATCATCGATGGGCTATAGCACCAGTTGAATTCGATTTCCATTCATAATAAGGTCTCCATTCATTTTATCACCTTATTTGTTAACATTCTGTTTTGTATTCCCATCCACATTGTCTTTTAATAGACCCAACCGACACACTGATTCCTCTGCTTTCATTGATTTCGACCAGGTTCATTGCAATAGTACCTCGCAGTTTTTGAATAATATTTCGAATATCCACGTTGGCATCATAAGCTAAACGGGGTCAACGTCAACAACAGTCTGCTTGGTAAGTTCAGGCAAGTCCGATTGGCGCATGTTTGCTCAGATCCACGTCATCACCGCTTCGGGCTGACTAACGGCCGTAAAAGTAAACAACAAGGTAAAATCAATATGTGATTGTTATGTGGGTTAATGATCAAGCGCATGCAATGCTTCAATAATACAATATTGACATATCGGCCTCCCGGCCTGGATTATAACAGTAGAGTTAAGCAAAATAACGGCGGGTCCGTTTGTCCGCGTATGATTAAATAATTAGCGATTTTAAACTGTGGTACAAGCCTATATAACTCGAAATACATTAAATGAGTGGGTGTCATCACGTATGTAACCCAATGAGATCTGTTGGTGGTGACGTCATAAGATGGTGGCAGTGAGATATGCGACTTAACATGGGGGAGCCATTTTCAGTTAATCCGTTGGTTATTGATTTTTCTATCTGAACATCAGTTGGAATAGCCTTGTAATTTAGGCTTTTGAGAAATGAGGGAATGGATGCAAATTCTGGTTCTGTGAGATGGAGTACAGTGGTTATTAGGCGGCAACCAAGAATTGTACATGATCTGGATGGAAAGGAATATCGCACAAGCCTCTCGGGTCTTGGAGACAAGTCTTGAAACAAGCGATGTTTGTCATGACGATGAAGATGTAAAATAAGACCTTGTTGCATCTGGGCCCGATTTAACCAAAGATGTCCGATCTTTAGATAGCATTGTGGTTAGTGTTGCCCACATGCAGTAGACGACCCCAATAACTATCATAAATGTTTGTAGAAAATGGTCTCAGAAAATTCTGTGGAAAGAAAATTTTGTCGAACGAACCTGCAGAACCTAATGATAAACAGCCAAAGAATTCAGACTGTGACCCAGACCGCCACCCATCGAATGCCATTTAGGAGCATACAGAGTGTAGATTTCAGGATATTGTTAGGAATATTTAATATAATTAATAAAGGTCATTTACTTAATAATATTTTAAATATGAAGTTTCTTATTGATCATAAGTTCGTACTTCGAAAGTGAGTTATAATTGTATAGTGCGTAGAGTCAATCATAGATTCAAAGTTGAATTGTTTTCTCACTGAAGTAAGCATATTTACGTGAATCGAATTCAGGACATGAGTTCTGAAAGATGAGGCTGACATAATTTCTGATCAATTAGTCTAACCCACGTGACTTTGTTGACAGTTGATATTATAGATATGCGACGCTATCTGTATTGCTTTTTAGTACAATGTATAAGAAAATTTTTACATAGAATTATGCATTCTTGCTAGTAAACACAAGTCTTGGAAGTTTTTCTTTTTTATTGTGAGGATTCATTTATATAATTTTCTTTCGTTGGAATAACAGTGTTCAAACATTCATTTAAAATACATTTGGATATATAATAGTTGTTACAGAATTACTGTGAATTCAATTTAAGACATTTTTGAGATTATATTATATTGATTAATATATGGTACACAATATGGTATCCCTCGCGTAAAATCTCGTCAGGCCAACCTAGAATTGTTTCTATTGATGATCTTGTGATGTCAAGAGCGTACGATAATATTCGATTGAAATGACAGGGCAAAGTGTAGGCTTATGTTAACGTATACGTTTTTCGAGTCTTTATCATTGTATAACGAAATTGACCAAAGGAGGACCTCTTATTTTCATGTTGTTTATCAAGGACTTTGTGTCCAGTGTATTTTAGCTGCATACATTTGGTATATCTCTCAGCTCATTTGAAAAGAAACATCAACTCAACCTGAACAATGTATCAGTCTAGTCTGGTAAATCTCTGAACTCATTTGAAAAGAAACATCAACTCAACTTGAACATTGTATCAGTCTAGTGTAAACAAAACAGAATGTATAACAATGCATTAAAAACGAAGCGCGTAGCAATCGTAATAATGCACCTCCTATCTATTACATGGATGTAGTTCTTGATCAAACTGGCTCAAACTTCTTTCATGTTAAAATAAAAATCTTATAGGTATCTATATTGATCAACATCTCGGCTGGAAATTTTCATATCGATGTCAGATGTGCAACGGTCGCCAAAAGAATTATTCTCTTAAAATTACTGTCGAAATCACCCTTCCAGTCTCATGAACGTAATTTTCATGGATGTAAACAATACCGATATACTACATATGCACCACAGACTGCTTATATACTACAGACTACCTATGTACCACAAACTACTTATGTACCATATGAGGAAACACTGATAGACTACTTATGTACCACAAACTACTTATGTACCATATGGGGAAACACTGATAGACTACTTATGTACCACAAACTACTTATGTATCATATGGGGAAACACTGATAGGCTACTTATGTACCACAGACTACTTATGTACGATATGGGGAAACACTGATAGACCACTTATGTACCACAGACTACTTATGTATCATATGGGGAAACACTGATAGGCTACACATGTAACACAGACTACGTATGTACCACATTTGGAAACACTGATAGACTACTTATGCACCACAGACTATGGGCAAACACTGATAGACTACTTATGTAAAACAGACTACTTATGTATCAGAGACTACTTATGTACCATATTGGGAAACACTGATAGACTACTTATGTACCACAGACGAATGATGTACTATATGGGGAAACATTTATAGACTACTTACGTAACACATTCCACTTATGTACCATATGAGGAAACACTGAAAGACTACACATCTACCACATACTCCTTATGTACCATATAGGGAAATACTGACAAACTACTTATGTACCACAGACTATTTATGTACCACAGACTACTTGTATACCATATGGGGAAACGCTGATAGACTACTTTTTATGTAAAACAGACTACTTATGTACCAGAGACTACTTATGTACAATGTTGGGAGACACTGATAGACTACCTATGTACCACAGACTACTTACTTACCATATGGAGAAACACCGATAGACCACTTATGCATCATATACTACTTATATACCATATGGGGAAACACTGATAGACTAAGTTTGTACCACAGACTACTTGTGTACGACATTGGGGAACACTGAAAGACTACTTATGTACGACATACTATTTATGTACCACAGACTACTTATATACCATAATAGGAAACGCTGATAGACTACTTATGTAAAACAGACTACGTATGTATCAGAGACTACTTATGTACCATGTTGGGAAACACTGATAGACTACTTATGTACCACAGACTACTTACGTACCATATGGGAAACACCGATAGACCACTTATGCATCATATACTACTTATATACCATATGGGGAAACACAGATAGACTAAGTATGTACCACAGACTACTTGTGTACGACACTGGGAAACACTGATAGACTACTTATGGACCATAGACCACTTATGTACCATATGGGGAAACACGTGAAAGTACAATCTATCCAACATTCTGAAACTTTCGATTTCGAATGCCTCGAACCGTATTCTTTATTTTAAAGGAAGTCTTTAAGCAATCTACATCGAACCAATTAAAAAGTCTATTCTATCTTTTGAAAGAAGTCTTTAAGCAATCTTCCTCCAACCAATTAAGTATGTACCACAGACTACTTGTGTACGACACTGGGAAACACTGATAGACTACTTATGGACCATAGACCACTTATGTACCATATGGGGAAACACGTGAAAGTACAATCTATCCAACATTCTGAAACTTTCGATTTCGAATGCCTCGAAACGTATTCTTTATTTTAAAGGAAGTCTTTAAGCAATCTACATCGAACCAATTAAAAAGTCTATTCTATCTTTTGAAAGAAGTCTTTAAGCAATCTTCCTCCAACCAATTAAAAAACGTATTCTGTACTTTAAAGGAAGTCTCTAACGACTATTCCTCCAACCGATTAAAATAAATCTATTCTATATTTTAAAGAACTTCTGTAAACAATCGTCCTCCATCCTATACAAAACGAATTCTATATTTTAAAGGGAATCTGTAAACAGTCTTTCTCAAACAATACAAAAACGCATTCTATACTTTAAAGGAAGTCTTTAAATAATCGTCCTCCAAATTATACTTCTAACCTAATTGAACTAGGATCATCCGATACTGAGTGTACTCCCAGATCTATGAATAATAATGAACTCCATATTCCAAGGTCAGGGAACCAGAGATTTCAAAAGCCCCTCTGCTGTATCAGCACCTACCTTTCGATATGTTCTACCCATGGAAATGCGTATTTCAAACGCCTTGCTTCGATTACAATTCATTGATCAGCTTCAATGGCATCATAAAGCCTCACACTACAGAATTGTGTGTGTGTGTGTGTGTGTGTGTGTGTGTTGTATTCTGCGTACGTCTGTGTGACTTCTGATATGCAGAAATTTGAATGCCTGTGTATAGTATTTTTGAAAATAGCGTATTTTACTTCAGTTGAAATTACATAATACATAATGCATAAACGTCAATGGACATGCAAGTCTTAACATACTTTTGCAACATATATTATTAAAATAAGAGGCACAATCACCGAATTTGGGGATTATTTACGAAAGAATTTATAATGTTAGATAACTGTTTTATAATACGAAATAAACAACTATTTATAGAACAATTCTTCCTGGCACTTAATAACTTACATCCAACTATAGAATTCAACATTGAGAGTGAAATAATCATTCCGTTGCTGGAATATTCTGGAATCCATAGTGCTACTGACTTTTATAGGAAATCCACTACTACACACAGCAATCTGGATTTTAAATCGTGTCATCCCAAACATATGCAAATGAACGTTCCTTTTAATCTTGATCAAAATTTACGTCAGCTATAAAGGACAAGCATGCACAAGAACAGACACTTGCAGAACAACAGTACTATTTTCGGAAGCAAAACTACCCAGTGGAAATTGTCAGTTAAAGAAAACTGAGAGCGAAAAGGAATGGACCAGTCAACCAGTCAAGGAAGTTTACATTGAAAACAGTAACGATCATCTAAAGGAACTCCACAACTTATAACCCACGGAACACTAAACCTAATATCTTTCTGATTATTGTAGTATGGACATGTGAAAATTACCTCATCACAGCGATAGAATGAGAATTATTTTGTAAAAATATAATTATTACTAATTTAAGATAATCAAAACATTTAAACAAATTCTTACCAGGTCTAAATTTCAGTTCATTAAATGAAACCGGAGTGACTAGATCTGGTGTGTGTGTGTGTGTGTGTGTGTGTGTGTGTGTGTGTGTGTGTTGGATTTTTAACGTAGCTTTAAAACGTTTTCAGTCATATCGATACGATGTCTGAATTGTGACAGTTTATATGATGTCTAGCACAGCGGCATCATGTTGCAGACACGTAACATCATGTCCCATCTAGTCACATTATTCTGACACCAGGCAGACCAGTCCTAACACCAACCTTTAATCCTGATCGCCAAGCGAGGCAGGTGCTAGAAACATCTTTATAAGTCTTTGGCATGACTCGGCCGGGGTTCGAAACCGCGACCTCCCGCATCCGATGCGGACGCTGTAATGACATGGGCCACCGGAA
>JAECUM010042491.1:0-35638 GCA_016617855.1 Megalonaias nervosa
TTTTTAGCTCACATTTTTTTGCAAACATCGAGTGAATATGATTGGTTATTGCCAAGGTCATTTCGGCCCGCATGTAAGCTGAACTGTACACAGTCTTTCTTTTTTTTTATGTATTTTCAGCGTGAGAATTTGGTTCTTAAATAGGACTATTCTAGCTATGTGACAATTGGCATTTCTTTTATTGCGATGTTCAAATCAGTAAATCACGTAGCTAATCGCGTGAAGTACCATGTGATCTAATATCGCGGCTTTAAACAGACGCTCTCTAGTAAATTTAGTCAGTCGTTCTTAACACCTTGAGGGAACAAGGTGTTTCTAATTGTTGTTGCCATTTTGTTTTTCATCTGTTTTTTTTATTTAATAATTTATTCTCTAGAAAACTAAACAAGTGTACTTTTTTTATAAAAAGTTCTGGGACAAAGAAATTCAGTGGAACTTTATTCTGGAGTTCTATAAAGAAACATAAACTGTGATTCAATCGAGGATCTATTGCCACCAGTACAACGACTTCATCTAACGTCATTGCCTCCATATTGGAATTTCATCGAGATTCGAACCCGGATACAATTGGAACTGTTTAGTGATAAGACTTGTATTTTTTCAATCTTAGAATTAAATTTTGGATTATATTCACAAACCGTAAGTTCTATTTCCAATTTTTACATTGTTTTCTAGGGAAATAAATTATTTTGTTAAAATACACAAAGCTTGTTGGCTTCACTCTTTTCTCTAGTTATTTTTGTACGAGCCTACACGTAACACAAGTATATTCATGTTTAATTATAGTCCCATACCAAATCATTGGGAAGAAGACGAAGAAAATAAAATCATTAGTTTTAAATGTTTCTATTCTGGGCTGTGTCTCATTAGAAGCCGATGACAGTTCCGTCAGAATATATCGTTTCCTGAAGATTCCATACCCTACCAGCTACAAATATTTTCTAAGGATTGCGATTTCACAATTGCTGCATCACAATTATCTACAACAGTGCAGTTGATGTAAGAATAAGGGCATCAGCAACGTCAGTGTCGTCATTTTCATCACTTTCGTCTTCTTCTAGGGTCACTAACACAGCTGCTAGGTCTGCCATACTCAAATTTGTTCCGAAACGTTCGATTCACGAAAAAAAACGGCACAATTCCGGATCATGTCCGAAACGTTTGATTCACCGATGTTCTGGCATTGTTCTAGAACAAGTTCTGGACAGCCAATCGAGCATACTCACAATCACGCAAAGAAAATGACGGCACGATTTCGCAATCTCTCACCTGGCCGACACCCCCCTCAACCCCCCCCCCCCATCGTGCCTGTAAAAGACAGTACTGCATAGTGACACTTTAAAAAAACGCTAAAACCCATCGTGCCTGTAAAAGACAGTACTGCATAGTGACACTTTAAAAAAACGCTCAGAATGTCTTTAATTGGCATACTTGTAACTAATACAATGAAATATCCGGTAGCGACATAGCTGGAAATAACTAATTTATTGTTTTGTCGTTATTGTCAATGCATTTTTGTTTATTACTTCCGCCATCTTGAATTTCTCCACTAGTAGAGGCCATTCAACGGTGCATGCCTACCCTCGTGTGCGAAGCATCATGGGAGGCCAGAGTAGCATGCTACTGACAAGCTTCTTGACATACTTTCATTTGCCTAGTGCGACTGAATGTAAAACATTCGTTAAAAATAATATTTTAGTCCATTGGACAGGTACACGCCGCCATATGAATTTTATATCATTCTAACGAGATGTGTCCATTTTACCGGACTCTTCACATGTTCACGTTACTTTTTATTATGGTGTTGACAATATGGACTACCTAGAGTAAGTTATTCTTGCTCTTTACCGAAACACATTATCCTATTTATATGGATATTTTTTCATAGCCAACATATAATATAGAATGTACATTTAAACACTTATTTATTTTAGCCATACATTATAACACCCTTCTGAAATAAGAAGGATATGGTCATGGGTCCCATTTCATTATGTAATATTATATGTATAATGTACGTCATCATAACACAGTATAGTCATGTGGCTCTGATGGACAGAATTACTGTATGTTTAAAAGTCCAAACAAAAGAATTATTGATATAAGAAATTACTATTAGATTAGAGTCATCTTGAGATATATCGACATTAAGATCTATTTATAGATTTATTTATAAAGTGTATGAATTCGAAGTTAGTGGCGCCCATTATATTAGGATCATTCAAAAATTAAAAAGGCATCTTAAAATATATGATTTTGAGTAAAATCATGCATGCATTCTTGCAGCCATTTTTGTGGGCTGATCATTTAAAATTTCTTTTTGCTCATTTGTGGCTTAAATGCAGTGCTGTTTGTATTGATTTTCCCAGCATGTTGGAGTACGTTCCTTTCAACAGTCAGCATGATGGGATAATATACTTTGCACAAATCATAAAGTGTCTGAGAGTCTGAATGGGAAGTTTTGTATGTTTTACGCTACCGGATAGAGAATTATTATTGCACAAATGAAATTTAAGGTTTTGCAACATTGTGCTCCAGATGTCGTTTTGGCTGTAAAAAAGTGTATTTTAGAGACGACAAGATTAGACGCACGCATCTGAGTACTAAGGGAATACTATATTATTTAAACTTGCTTTGCCCACCATTGTATGGACTATATACGGCTCCATTTTCCTAGGTATGTTGAATATATTTTTTAATACAATGTAATTGATAAAATTTGTATGTATGTATGTATGTATGTATGTATGTATGTATGTATGTATGTATGTATGTATGTATGTATGTATGTGTGTATGTATGTATGTATGTATGTATGTATGTATGTATGTGTGTGTGTGTATGTATGTATGTATGTATGTATGTATGTATGTATGTATGTATAAAATAGAGACATCTGAAAAGTGATAATCATTAATGACTCCAAATATTTTACAGCAAAACAGCTCATCAAACCTGTGTACACATGAAAAGAGAGAGAGAGAGAGAGAGAGAGAGAAGAAATCAAGACCATGAGAGCTGATGAAGCTGGAATTCATTATACACATATTTACCAAAGTATTTTACAATTCTTAAATCATCAAGTTTGAGAAATTGTAGTTGTTTATTCATGTTTGGTTTCTGCCAATTATAGGGATCAAAATAAGATTTTCTGGGACAAATGCATTCAGTGTTTTATTTTTATGTGACATTGCACGATTTAGACATGTGACTTTCATCTACGAATAACAGACCATATTAAAGCACTAAGACACAGCCTGCCTTGGACATGCTTCCATGACTCAGTCAAACAATAAAGCAGAAATACGATTTTTGTTAATTTAGCATGTCTTGTTAGCGAATCCCGAGAGTGATCGCAGGAGATCCTATCAATTTTATGATGACGCTTATTATTGTGATGGACATAAATTATCTTTTATTATATCCATCGATCGATGCTAAATTGAAAATAATGAATATATTAGTAGTAGTCTGAAAGGAGGTTTCTGGATCAGTAACCCTAAAAAAATCACCCAAACAAATATTAAGTCGCCATCGAACCAACTCCCCCCCCCAAGGACACCCCGGCCAGTACCTAGTTGAGGTTATCCTTGTTGGTGACGAACTTTATGGTAGCTATCGTCGCGAAAGTATTTGGGTGATTTTTAGGGTTACCGATCCAGAAACGCCCCTTTTAGTCTACTACTGAAATCAGATTTTTGTTTGATTGATATTTTAAAAGTTTACATAAAATTTATATTTGATATAAAATTTATAATTTTGTTTGATGAAAATTTATACTTCATATATTACTATTTTATATAAAATTTCATACTTGAGTAATATCAGCACGACTATCGCTAATACATTCTACTTGATATCGCCGCTGATACAAGTTTTCGTATTTGCTGATTCTCATTGGTAAGATATCAGTCAGCATTCTGTCAATTATTCTGAATTCACGTATTAAATCGCCCATGTCATATTTAATGCCACGCAAATGAGATCATATTTGATAAGCAATTTTTTATTAGTCACACTAGCGATTTTACACGCACTTTTTGTCTCAAATCGAGGTTCTATTTTCTTCCAGGTAGTTGCAAGAGAAACACCAACGCCGGATATTATCAACAAGAACGGATTTAATGCTGCTCCGCTTGAGATTATACCAGATCCGGTTAGCGTTAACGGAAGATAAGAAATTTTCCGCAGGATTCGCTGTAATATTTGTAACATCATTTTACACACCAAAGTTTTTTTTTTGTGGTAGTATTTGCAGTACTGCATTATCGTATCAAGTTCGGTTTCGGAATATCCTTCGAGATATGATTGAAGTTTATGATTTGCTTTTCCCTCATTGTTATTTTTTCGTGATAGTAAATGTTGTGGTTCCAGCAATTGAATCAAGTAATTTTCTAAATTCTTTGTTTTTAGGATCTGCCAGAAAATGTCTGTATTTGTCATAGACATCAGACGATGTATCATCATATAGACGATCTGTCAATGCTTCGTTTTTTATTAACCACGCATGAGAATCGAAATTGGGTTTAATTTCCGACAAATAATCATTTACCATACTTGCATAATGTTTTTCAGTTGCATCGATAAAACCAAGTACCAGGCCAATATTTCGTGCACTATAATTTTTTAAGCACAATATACTATCGAACAATCGCATAAGCTGATGCAAAATTGTTTAACATAAAAATTTTAACGATGTTGTTGTCAATTACAGAACCGAAATATTTTCTCGTTTTAATCGCAAAGTCAAAATTTACAAAATTAAGTTAAGAGATGGTTAAATTTCTTCGCAATAATTATCAACGATAAAATTCTTGATCGTTCTAACGACGGAAATGGAACATCTTCTACTTCACTGATATCGTAGTACGTGTATAAATTTCCTTCAATATTAACATTCATTACATCTTCGATGAATATATTTCTTTCTTCTGCGCTCTGACTATCAATTTCGAAAAATAAGTCTTCGATTATTTTTAGTGATTTATTAACGATGGCAGCATCAAAATCAATAACACATTTAACACCATCGACAACTGTTTCTGGCATCAACATCGGCAAAATTGCATTGGCGTGTGCTTTCACAAGCAACTCGGTTATCGAATATTTCAAGAAGTGTCTTTTTGTCATGATAATCCATTCCGATCTCTTGAAATAGTCGACGTTTTAAAAATTGATCTCGCAGCGCTGTTTCTTTTATTCAGTTTTACTTTTTTATTTTTGGCTAGTTTATTGAGCTCATGATGCACTCGCTTCACTCTATCTTAATCAGGTTTGTTATCACTGTGTGCTTTAGATTTTATCAGATCTGATCGGTTAATCAGTGCTGTATTTTCCTTTTTGAGTTCGAGCAGTCTTTTTTTTAGTTCCTCGAGACAATAGTCGGGATGACAATATTCACTGATAATATTAAAATCTCTTATCGCGTCTTTTAGTTGAGGAACTATCATGCCCATGACAGGTAGAAAATTAATCTCGTTGCCGTTCAGTGTCACATTAACATCATTTAACAACTCAAATTTTATGTTTTTCATATTGTTTTAAATTTCTTTCGCGACTGTTATGATTGCAGGGTCAGTCATTTTATTTTACAGCGTCAGATTAAATTTGATCACAATGATCAGATTTGATCATCGAGTGTGTATAGCTGAAACACGGTCAGACCAGGAAATGGACGTTCTGCTGAAATAACATTTATTCGAAAATACTGATACTTGGAAACTGTGCAATCAGCGTTGAAAATATTTGCTTCTAAAATCTGAAAATATTGCGTTGTTGAAATATATGTGTTTGTCTCACTGTACAACACTTTCCATATGACATTGTCGGCAGATCCTTCCAACTTCCAGTTATAAATGAAATTGCCAAATAGATACTTCAACAGGACAATTAATTTTGATCCAGAAATTTGCGGTTTCCCCATTGGTTGTATACTCCTGCCCACCAACAACTGCGAAACTAAATAAAAAAGCGTGATTTGGATTATTGCCGGAATATTGAGTAGACACAGTTGCAAAAAAGCCTGATCGGTTTTCGGATGACTCAACAAGTATGGATATATATCCAGCATTGTTTTTGATTCGTTTTACACCACCACCAGAAACGCTGTCAATGTACCTTTTGTTGGTTAAATCAGAATCAGCGATGGGCACATATGTTGTTGTTATTTTGTTGGCGCCCATTTTAATGGCACCTGATACATCGCCTCCTTCTTTCTCCTAGTACGCGGCGATTTTATAATCGACTTACCTTTAATTTGACAAATCAATGTCAGCAGCGGATACATACGACGATGTTATTTTGTTAGCAACCATATTTAACGGGCCAGACATTGTTTCGTTGCCGCTTATTTTAATGAAATTTGCTTTCACAAACTTGACATTGGCCAGCCAGTTGTCATTGTCCAACGTTGCTTTGTCAACTTCGGTGTTTTTAATTGTCTTACTATTGATATCGATATTGCCGTCGGCGTCAAATTTCAAGTACGATTTTAACTGACCATAACTTATTGCTTGTGAGTCGTCTTTGTCAGTGGCAGGCAGTAACTTTGTTGATAATCCAGTTGCTTTTGCGTTGTTTGACATTGTCAAATCACCGGTCATTGTGTCGCTGGCTTTCTTTACAACAGCGCCGTGGACTGATATCAATTGATTATAACTTATTGCTTGACCGTTGTTTACATTCGCCAGAGGAAAATCTTGCTCAGGTCCGATAATCTTTTTGCCAGTCGACATTGTCAAATTACCCTTTAATGTGTTGTTGTCGCTGTTCAACGATAATTTGGGGCCGTCGAGAACTTTAAGCTGAGCATAACTTACCGCTTGTGTTTCATTTTTAATGTCTGGTACTGGATAAACTGTGTCCAGGCCAAATATTGCGCAACCCAAATCCATGGTCAAATTACCTTTTAATGTACCTCCTTTTTCCAAGGACAATTTAGCGTCGTCGACGGCTTTCAACTGGGCATAACGTACTGCTTGAGTATCGTCTACCTTATCTGGTGGGTATTTTATTTCAAGAGCAAGTACACGAAAGTTTTTCATTGTCAGGTTGTTGGTCATTGTACCTCCTGATGTCTTGAGATAGTGTGGTAAATCAACTGTTCCGTTTGTGACTGTATCAGAAGATAATGATCCGGTTAATGTTGTTCCGAATGTTGTGTAATAACTCATTGTTTATTCTTACCGCGTGATGAAATATTATCGGTTGATAAATATATAAAGCAATGTCAATATTGAACTTTGATACCAAACGATTAGTGAAACACAAACGCAATAAAGAATTGCCCAATTGTCATTACCTGATCGTGGGTCGGACGGGCTCAGGAAAAACAAACTTTTTGATGAATCTGTCGCGTAACGGCTGATTTAACTAAGATCGGGTATACATTTAAACGATTAATCCACAAGAGGATGAATACGAAACGTTAACCGAATACTACAACGCATTACGAGATGATTTTGGTGCAGGCGAAGATATATTTGTGATCCGAAAACCATAAGATTTGATTCCGATAAACCAACTTGATTCGGACGAACAGAAAATAATTGTTTTTGACGACATTCCTTGAATAACAGGGAGATGAATAAAATAAGATCTTATGTTTAGTTGTCACGTAACAGGAAATGTAATTCGGTTTATCTTGCGCAGGGTTTTTATAACTTCGATATATTTATCAGACGAAACACAGGTTGTTTTATACTGTTTCCCGTTCTTGACGCAAACTTTTCTGTCAACTATAGTTCACCAATCGAATTTGATCCTGCGCGACAATACGAAATTGGATTAATTTCTGCAACATCATGGCATTTTATGGCGAATGTTAAAACATCCATCAATGACGATTTTACGTTTAATCCGGGCGCTTGGACATCGCTTAAAGTACCACAAGGCACCGACAACGTCAATAATCTCAATAAGACGATAAAAGAACTTATTACCAAGAACAGCGTCAATGCCGCCGGCGTCGCTGACAATTTCGAGTTGGCTCCGAACTATAATACGTTACGTTCTAGAATAACGTTGAAAGAAAATTTGTTAACTGATATTGGGCCAGCAACCAGGATCGCGTCAGTGCTTGGTTTTGATTATAAACAATACGGCAGTGTTGCCGAGCAGACAATATATTACATCGGCAATGTTCAGGTAAACATAACACAAATAAAGACAATTTTGATAAATTGTTCTATGGCATCAGGATCTTACTCTGCACGGGGCAGTCGAGGTCAGACAATTTATATTTCCTCACCTGACATTCCACCAGGTTCGTTGATGTAAGTTAATCCTCGTCAGATTATATATTATCCGATTAATCGTGAAAATCAAATATCGAGTATCAACATGCAACTGACAGATCAATCTGGAGGGCAACTTGATCTCAACAACGAAATGGTTACTTACGCCGCAATTGAGAATGAATTTAGTAAGACGTTTATCCAACGAGTAATATAGCACGGTTGGTTAATTAATTTTGTGAGACAACATTGATAAAAGATGAAACAACAAAAAATTTATCGAAGAAAAATCGTGGGTGGAAGTTTTGGAAATTTATTTTTCCAAACGTTTTTGAAAATATACCTGGAATCGCAAAAATAGTTATCAATGGCATTTGCGACGGGCGTCGCATCTAAAGCAGGTACTGCAGTAGGCCAAAAGATAGCTGACAAAATAAAAGGCAAGCCAGCGCCGACAACACAAGACATAGCACAGGTAATTTCAACCATCGCACCAACAGCAGATACAGCTGCGGCGTTGACGCGACAACCAAGAAACTATTATCACCGAGCGAAGAACAAATTGTTCAGAAACTAGTCAATAAATTGTACCACCGATAAGCAAAGCAATCGAGCTCGAGACGATGTTGTCCTCGTAGACGAGAAAGATTTATTACCAACAAAATAAAATTTATCAACAAGCACTTACAAATGCGACATATTATACGTGGAGAATAATAGCCACACCTAGTGAACAGTTACCAAGAAACGTATTTATTGCGTTTCAGCAACAAGTACGGCTAGATATTAACTAAAATATCGAGCATAGATCAGCGAACAGAGGAAACATAAAAAGTATGCTTTTGAACCAAACCAGTGACAAAGTCACCGGAGCGGGTATAGATGTAATTCCGCTCGCGTTGCTGGGAGCTGATCAATTTATTCTGGTCAGCGACTAAATTCCGATCTAATGAAAAAACTCAATAAAATTAAAAATCATTGAAGTGAAATTTTCTTTTTCTGAAAAAAAAAAAATATCAAGAAAATAAAAATATAAGATAATTTTTTATTTTTCTGAAAAAATCAATAAAATAAAAAATTATTAAAGTGAAATTTTATTTTTTCTGAAAAAAATCAACAAAAATAAAAATATTATAAGATTAATTTTTATTGTTCTGAAAAAATCAACAACAATTTGAGAAATTCGGAAGAAAAAAAACGTGAAATCCAGCCAAAAATCTCATTTTTTGTCGGCAAACTACCCTCGAAAATCAAGAAACCCAACCAAGAGTTTTCATTTTCGAGAAATCCGGACGAAAATCACAATTTTGATGGGATATTTCCTCACAAATCAAGAAAATCCTACCGAGAATCTTGATTTTTCCTCACAATCCGACCGAATTTCTTAAATTTTACTAACGTTTTCAAACAAAGAGAATTTCACTTTAAATTTTTTTAATTTTATTGATTTTTTCAGAAAAATAAAAATTCACTTTAATGATTTTTATTTTCATCGAAGAATTTTAGTCAATGATGAAATATAAAGAATGAAATGCAAATGTGATTGCGACAAAGATCTCTGTCTTGAACAAGATAACATTGTAACGTTTTGCCAACGCTGTAATCGCCGAGAAGTAATCGGCGCTGGCATTGACATGCGCAAATGTATTGGACATTGCCGAGACACAGATATATTGGATCGTATAATCCATTAGATCAACAGTTAGACTAGAACGACAATCCACTGCCCGGACAAGAACCATATAATCAAGTTGACGCTATAGCAATGCGTCATGATATTTGTTATCGCGATAATGAATAAGATAAACCCGGTTGCGAGAAAGTAATGTTGGATGAGTTGCATGACATGAAACCTACTGGAATGCGAGAACGCATTGACAGAAAACTAGTGCAAGGATTAATTGGAATCAAGTACAAGTTGGTTATTGGATTATATGATGACCTCGCCATGGAACTTCACAGACCTAAAAAACAGTTTCAATGACCTAAGGTTGTCGCGAATGCCGTTGATGATATCTGGGCGATAGATCTAGTTGATATGTCAAATCTGGCACAGTACAACGATAACAAGAGATACTTATTTAATGTTATTGATATTTTTACGGTTACGGTTACGGTGCCAAATTTAATAGTACATTCCAACATCAGGTATTAAACTTTAAGATTTTGACACGCAAATTAATTGTAAATTTGCTCGTACTTCTGCAAGACCGACTTACATTGTATTGGTTTGCATAGCGATATCAAATACAATTTTCGTTCTGGTGTCAGCAACATCAGATTTAAAATTGTAACAAATATAAAATCGAATTTTATACTTTTTTTCAGACCAGGCAAAGACAAATTCATGAACGGCCTCAACATCTGCCAGAACACTTGATGCTCTGCAACAGTAAAATCAAATTTCGTAATATTTTTTGCCAAATGATACTTAACAGCGTATCGGCCGGTTGATGATCTGCCGTATGATTTTTTTTTTATCAACAACAACATTTTCAATGACTGCGATGTCGTCGTAAATATAATCACTGTCATCATCGTCAGATTCAGTAACTAACAAACTCAAATCCAATTCATCATTGATGAATTTGTCGTTGGTATAAGGTTTAACAACAATAGGTTTTGGTTCAACAGCTTCAGGTAAATATCTTCTAATCTTTTCATCAGATTAATTATTCTTATAACTTTTGTCTAATTGTTAAAAATAAGAAGGAAGTTATCCGATATCACGTAATTGCTGACATAATTAACAAAAACGAACTAGAAGAAGCAATTCGAAAATCTTTCTTCGACAACAACAGAGAATCAGTCGTCGTTAATCTTGTTGTTGTGCGAGGAGGCAATGATAGGATTCTTCTGACCGTGGACGAAAAAAATGTTGGAAAAAGAATCGTTATTGTCAGTAAAATATACAAGACAAGATATCATGAACTACTGTCATATGTGTATTTCACGATAGTAACTAGTTAGAATCTTGACAGAAAATTAATTATCGTATCTAAAACTTATTCGTTCGAAAGTTGAATTTGATGGTGCTGAATTTTGGATGCCATCAGCAACAAATTTGACTACCCTAGGATTAACTTTAAAATGTTTTGCCGCAGCTGACATTGACTTAAATTTAATTTTAAGATCTGTTGAGACAATAGGATGGTAGGATGCTTAAAATTAACTCCGCCGCCTCGACCTTTCTTCACATTTTCTTGTTGAGTAACAAGTTCAAGATTCTCCTATCTGTTATCCGTTTTGATGCCGTTAATGTGATTAATAACCAGACCTGGTGAAATTGTTTTGTAAAATGTTTCAAACACAAATCTATGTATTTGTAACAAATTTGGTTAGTTTGATACCCTCGAACAACCACTTATAAATAACAATTTTGAGTCAGTCTGCCAGTAACATTTTTCGTTCTGATATGTCTGATCAAACCTTGGTCATTAGCTTTGTATAAATCAAACACTGGATGAGGTTGATACTCATTTTGCAATGATAAATTTGCTATGTTATCATCGGTAACGGCACCAATAAAATGGCAAACTCGATGACCATCCGGAACATCACCACAGAACAACGTGTAATTAAAATCTTTCCAAAACATCTCAGTATATTACTTATCGTTTTCTCCTTTGACTTTAATCTTGTAACCCGCGGGTGTTTTCTTATCAAACGGTGATCTCGTTTTCAAGTTTATCACCGAACCTGACATCGAACCAGCATAACCGTTATACGTAGGATGCACGCAATAATACTCCTGTTCATCTGCACTCACCATCATATCACTCTATCGTAAATTTTGTGTCATTATATTATAGCTTTATCTAATCTCTAATAGATTGTTTTTTGATGTTATGTTAGAGATTTGCGTAAAACCTAGTATTATTCCATGTTGAAATTGCGTGATATTGCGAAAAAGAGCCTAATCACAAATATTGTTCCTGTTAAAATTGCAACAGCTGTCGCAGGATTCGATAACAGTTATAGGTTCGATAACCAACTTGCCCTCGTAAACTTTTCATCGATGAATTTGTTTCATCTGCTTCAACCGACAATCAAACGCGAACTCGATAAACACAAAGGCTTAAAATATTAATTCAGTATCATGTGATAAAGTCAAAGTTACATATCACCAAACACAGCTCTGACGAAGAAATTGCTAATTCTTACATTAGCACAAAAACTAAACGTGTTTTGCTCGGAACTGATCTTAGACTGTTGTCCGACGAAATACATCAGGAAAGAAATAGAAAGATCGACGAATACACAGCTTCAAGATCAGGTTGGAAATTCGAAGCAATTTCCGAGATTCTGTTTCACACGATGAAATATAACTCACTGCGAGAAAACTCGTATGTTGGTCTACCAACAAAAATAAAAAAAAGAAATGTTGCATCAACGTCAAAAACACTGATAACAAATGTTTTCAGTGGGCAATACTTTCTACGCTGTACCCGCAAGATTAAAACGCAGATCGGGTTGATAAATATATTCCATATATTTCAGGATTAAATTTTTTAGGAATCGAATTTCCTGTTGCCGAAAATCAAATACCAAAATTTGAGGTACAATATAATATTTCAGTAAACGTATTTGGCGTTGATGAACGCCACCAAATATATCCAAGATATATTTCCGCATAAAGCTTCTCAATCAACGATAAATGTATTGTTTTATAAAAAACACTACATGTGGATCAAAAGCTTTAACGGATTAGCTGGGAATCAGTAAATCAATCACAAGCAGCAAACATATTTTTGTTTGCATGGTTGTGAAAATAAAGAAACATTTGAGAAACATTTACAATACTGCTCGGACGTGCAACGAATAACTATGCCGTCGAAGCGAGATAAAATATTGCAATTTAAAAACTACAATCATAAAATGAAAGAACTATTTGTAATTTATGCTGATTTTGAGTGTCTGTTACAACCTGTACCTGGTGTAGAAAATAAACCCAACCGATCATCAACGTGAAAAACTCAAAATCATGTGCCCTGTGGAGTCGCATATAAAGTTTTTGCAGTTGATTCTAGTTTGAACCGGCCGATCAAGATTTATCGTGGTAAAGATCATGCCGTTTGGTTGTTAAAGAAGCTTATTAACGAAGTTGATTTTATCTCTAACCGACTAAGAAAAATCACACCAATGGCACAGTTAACGCCGCAGCAAGAAATTGATTTTGAACAAGCAGAGATCTGTCATATTTACGAATTGGCGCTGAATGGTGAAAAAATCAAAGACCATTGCCGTATGACCGGACAATATCGTGGTGCTGCTCATGACAATTGCAATTTGCATTACAAACATCCGGAATTTATTACTGCTATTCTTCACAGTTTCCGGGACTATGACAGCCACATTATCGTAGAAGCTTTTGGTGATCCAGAAATCAGAAAGCGTCTATAATTAAATGATGATTTGAAAACAAAGTGTATTCCAAGCAACTTTAAAAAATTTATGTCTGTGACGTTAGGTAAATTAAGATTCATCGACAGCTTGCAGTTTATGGCGTGTTATATATATTGAATTAAATTATTTGTTTGTTAGTTTTAATTTTTTTAATTCCATTACATGTTTTTGTCATATAACATTAAGTTCAGTTCAGTTTGACCTGACTGATTTTTCTTTTATATTTCATTGACGTAAACAACTAACATTGTATCTAGTTCTTGATTTTGTTCCAAAATCAGTGACAGTTTTGGTAAACAACTTTTTAATCTTTTATTTTTTTTATCTTTCTCATAGTAAGAATGGTTAAGTTGAATCAAGGTCATACCTGGATTAAGTGACGAGTGGCATGTATCAATTATTACAAACTTCTATTTCTTCCAGAACAATGAACTTTTGACCCTCTGTTTTGCGTCTTAATTAGCGTATAACTGTTGTTTTTGATAGAGGTTTCTCAGTCGGGCTGCAAATAATTTACACGTTAAGTTGTTAATATGTTGTGACCAGTTTGGGTTGAATTTTCATTTTATTGAACTCAAGTGATTCTGTTCCCTGGAAATACATAAGTGCTCTGACACAATTCTTGGATAAAGACATTTATTAGAAGTTATACTGAATTTAAAACTGGAATAATATTTTCTGTGATTCAACAAAGGACTGTTGACATAACAGCACTTCTCTGATCATAAGAGACGTCATCGCCTTCCATTTTGGATTTCATCGGTACTCGAACTCAGTTTCATTCAGGACTTTTTATTTACTAGGATTTTATTTTTAATTCTTGGATTTTTTTTGGATTTAATTAGTAAAACCGTATGTTCTTTTTTCTTACTTTTTCATTTTGTATTCTAGAGAAATAAATTATTTGTTAAATTTTACAAAGTTTGTTGTCATCACTCTTTTCTGTTACTTATTTAAGAGCATAGACTCGTAACAGGCGGCATCGTTGGACGAGCTTGTACGAGATTGCAGCGAATTTAATAATCTCAAAGACTGTTTCGGTGATAAGTGTAATTTCTAACGAAAAAGGAGCATTTCCGTACGAGTATCTCGATGATTGGAGTAAGTTTGACGAAAAACAATTACCAAGTAAATCAGAATTTTATTCCACACTAAAATGGAAAATATTACTGATGGCGAGTACAAGTACTCGCAAGACATTTGGTCAAAGTTTGGTTGTAAAACATTTGGTGATTATCATGATTTGTACTTGACAACCTTTATTTTATTACTCGCCGATGTATTCAAAAGTTTTAGAAAAGTTAGCTACGACAATTACGGACTTGATCCTTGTTGGTATTATTCTTCACCGGGTGTAAGTTGGGACACTGTTAAAATTCAGTAAGGTAAAACTCGAGTTATTGACCGATGTTGACACGTTCAACTTTAACGAATGGGGAATACGTGGTGGTATCAGCGTTATCACGAAAAATATGCGGCCGCAAATAACAAATATATGAAAGATTTTTATCCTGATCTGCCGTAGAGTTTTATAATTTATAATAATGTCAGAACCAATGCCGGTGAGTAGATTTCATTGGATCAGTCCTGATCAATTTCTACGAGGATCAGAAAAACATAAACCAAACGCAAACGGCGTCAACGGTGTTAATTATTTTGTTGAGATTGATTTGGATTATCCAATTGCTTTGCATGATTTACACAACAATTATCCGTTTCGTGCGAATCAATGATTATCGATTATAGTTTGTTATCAGAAAATCAGCAAATGATAGCTGGCGACAGAAAAAACTCAATGGTAAGTAAGTTGGTACCCAGTTTGTTGGATAAGCTAAGATATGTTTTGCATTACAAAATCCTGAAACAAGCAGTAAATACTGTTTTGATTTTACGGAAAGTTCATCGCGTGTTAAAATTTAATCAGTCCGATTGGATGAAGGGTTATATTGATTCTAACACTAGCCGCATAGCAGCGGCAACAACCGATTTCGAGAAGAATGTCTTCAAGTTGATGAACAATTCTGTTTTAGGAAAAAGAATGGAAAATATTAGAAAACGCGTCAATATCGAGATAGTTAATGATATTGCCCGTCGAAATAAACTGATTGCTGTTGATGATTTTGTCAGTATGAAAATATTTAATGAAAACCTTGTTGCTGTACAACGAAGAAAAACAAATCTAAAGTTGAATAAGCCAAGTTATGTTGGTGCCGCTGTTCTTGATCCATCAAAATGGCTGATGTACGATTTTCATTACACATTTGTAAATTATTGTTTACCGACACAGACTCGTTAGTTTACGAGGTAACGTATGAATATATTTATCAGGAAATTTATAATAATCGGCAACTGTTTGATCTGTCAATTTATCTTCGCGATAGTTGGTTTCAGGATAAATCCAACAAGTAAGTAATCGGTAAATTCAAAGATGAAACAAACTTTGTTGTAATATCCGAGTTTGTTGGATTATAAAGTAAAATGTACGCTGTGCGATTAGCTAATAACAAAGTAACCAATAAATCAACAGATATACCTCAAGGATACGTTAAATTACAGATGAATTTCGACGATTATAAATATGCGCTTAACAGAAATGTTAGTTTTGTCAGAACAATGGCGATTAGAACTAATCGTCATAAACTCGAAACTGACTTTATTATAAAACGCGGATTATCACATTTGATGATAAACGGTATTGTGAAAACGAAATAGACACTCTAGCACTTGGTCGTTATCAAACACGTGAATGGGACCTTCTTGGCATACTGTTGTCCTAGGGTATGAAATTTTATTTAATAATAATAAATAATGCTTGAAACATTGACAGTGACAGATAGCAGCAGCCGCAAGAGTAAAAATATAGTGATTGACAGTAGACCGTTGACAGTTGAAATAGCAAATGAAATTTCCGAAATATGTTTTAGTAAATTTGATAACCGAAAACTTTCACTGATTCGATCTGATGACTAGGAATATTTTAATTATCTTGATCAAAAGTATTTTCCGCCGATAGTAAATACAGGCTTAACAGAATCGCGATAAAAGATTTCTTCGAAAGTCGGCGACGAGTAAGTGGAACAGTAAAGTTTGTCTTTACCATTACGACAATGAAATATTTCTGATAACCGTCGAGACATTGATTATTGACGAAGAAATATAAAACAGTTATCAAATATAAAGTTTCATCAAAACAAAAAATATAAATTTTATGTCAAATGTTAATTTTATCTAACAATAAATGTATCAATAAAAAAATCTGATTTCTGTAGTAGACTGAAAGAGGTGTTTCTGGATCGGTAACCCTAAAAATCACCCAAACAAATACTTTCGCGATAGCTATCATAAAGTTCGTTACCAACAAGGATAACCTCAACCAGGTACTGGCTGAGGGTGTCCTTGGTGGGTGACGTCGATGGCAACTTTGTATTTGTTTGGGTGATATTTAGGGTTACTGAGCGAGAAAACTCTGTCTGTCTACTACTATATGAAACATAACAGTTAAGAAATCATAAATTTCGGACAGTTGTTGAGGAAATACATGAAAAACGATGGTTGATGATCTTTGAAAATGATGATCGACAATATGTTAAAGGAAGTGGACATCATGGTTTTGTTGTCTTTGTATGAAATGTTTCGTTAACCTTATAAAAGAAAAAAATATCTCTATCGATTGGATGAGTTTTCTACCTCGATTTTTGTCCTGCAAATGCTGGTAGACAATTCTCGGCATATTGATTTCTTGTATTAATGCAATCAAGCTTGAAGCTCTGCTATCATAGTGTCATCTTGGTAATTTACGTGTCGCCGTGAATTGTTTATTGAGTGACCTCATTTCTTTCTAGATTTCAAACACACAGTTTCCATGTAATTTTGTATCCCCATTAACCAGTCATTGTAACAACATTTCGAGACTTTGAAGGTAAAATAAATAATTGTAGAGGTAATGACACGTTGTAATGTAAGCACGCATGCATCCATCCTTCTATACAATGACATATGAAAAAGGGCTTTTCGCTCTAATCATTTGTGCTAAATTGTTAGCTAAATATCTTCTAGATCCCGTCTGTTTTAGTCTATTTTATTATTTTGTTCGTAGACACTAAGTAGCATCATAAGAAAAAAATCGAATATAAAACAAAGTAAGTTTGAAAATACGTTTATATGTTGCATGAAAATAAAGTTTGCACGATGTTAATAATTTTAAGTATCATTAGGTTAAAAGTGTATCTAACATGATACTATAGAGATCATTATAGATTTCCTTTAAAGCACTTATTTTTCTCGTTCTCTCTCCCTCCATTATTTATCTTCTCCATAATGGTTAGTTCCTTCAGTACCTGATTTGATCATGCTCCATTTATTTTACATTCTCAACAAAAATGATTTATGAAAATTAATGTTTCCGAATTATTCGAGCATGTTTTATAGACTGAACATTCAAAACAGGACTAAATTATGATGGAGCGATTCAATTTTAATCATAAAGGTTCTGCTGTTTAAAGTTCTTTCGCCGAATGCACAGAAAGTACAACGTTCCAATGGGTAATATCGAGTTTTTTCTAGGCATATGATTTGTAAGTGCATTAGATTTTTTAATAAACCTTCTGTGATTTTGTCATAGGTGCTTCGTATAGATTAAATGTTTAGTGACAGTTTTCAACCCTCTAGCCTCATGAAGCTCCACAGCTGTTCGGTAAGTATTACTATATGGATCAGTTGTTACATTTCTTTTTTACATCCATGTGAGATGAAAGTTTAAGTTTCTAAAGACCCTCTTCCAACCTCATCACCAATATCCCCCTGAACAAGTACGTTTGCAACACATGACAAATTATAAACTTCTTCCTGAAATGTATAAAAAAAGACATTCACCATAGATGCTGAGGTTCTTTTGAATTACCAGAACAATCCTCTTCATTTTGTGAGTTGCATATTCTACCTGAATCTAACTGTACTAAGCTGCAGTGCTGAACGGTATCTCGCAACTACTTAATACAATGCGTTATTTTGCATACCATCACATTAAATGTTAATAAATTCACTTCTTTTATTCCATTTCGAATTTGTTTCCAGATCTTTCCTGTTCTCAGACTCTATAGTCTTTCGTGCAGAATTGTATGCCTTCGTTGTTCCAGCTTTTGATGGTGAACAGTGGCCCTCGAAACGGCTGCTCCTTCCAATAAATGTTTCAAAAGGCCAATCTAAACGTCTTCCTTTATTATGGCAGCTTTTCGACCTGGACTATTGGTTGATGCCTCTTCATACAAGTAAAACATATCAGATCAATATTTACACTTTGCTTGCATGTATTTCGCAATGCTAGACCATGTTTCTCCTTGCTTTTAATCTCAGACACCATCACATACAGGACCTAACCTCTGGTGATATAAAAGCACCGTATTTCACATTTTTTCATTTCTCTAGATCTGATACATCCTGTATATACTCTCTTCACTGGACCTGATATGAAAATTTTGAATGTATTACCTTTTTGTCAAATAGAATGATATGAAAATTTTGAATGTATTACCTTTTTGTCAAATAGAATCTTACATTTGTTATAATTTATGTTGCCAAATGTATTTTATGCCTTTCAATTTCTTATGTATAAACCGCTGCATGAAGTATTTGTTTGATTGGATAGATTATATCACATAGTAAATTATTCGAGAATTAACTATACATTTCGTAGTAACAAATCTTAACGTTAACACTACAATTTTTTCTGATTATGTTTTAATTATATTACGGTTTGGAATTGTGTGAGTAGCGTTGCCTCTAAGAATTAATGGTGTTTAATATTTTGTCTGCTTCATTGTTAATGAAATTTGATCTACTATTTATAGTTTGCTATGATTTGTCCTTATATTATATTTGTACTATGAATTACACCATGAAAAATAGCAAGCAAAACTGATTACTAATGTTTCTTGTAACAATAAATAATGATCTCATATATTTATGCATGAAGTCACTGTCATGCAGATCAACCTCTGAATCGTTGGTTTAAAACTGTAATTGTCATAAATTCTCTGTGACTTTCATTAACTGGATCGTTGAAATGAGTTGATGTACAAGGGTAAAGGTCACTGCCTGTCAGTGTTTTTATAAAAACATAAATTCCATTATTAACCTCAAGTATTGAATTTTATAAATTTTGAAAATATAAATATATATATAAAATATAAAATAAATGTCCGGTAGATAATCCGTGTACAAACAAATCATCATCATCATCGTCGTCGTCGTCGTCGTCGTCGTCGTCGTCGTCGGAGAGAGAGAGAGAGAGAGAGAGAGAGAGAGAGAGAGAGAGAGAGAGAGAGAGAGATCTTCATTTTTTAGTAATTGTAGTAATTTATATATGCTTGGTTTCTGATGACTATAGGTATCGATACATAATTTGATAATTGAGACAGATTAGGACAAAATGATATTATTCTTCAATCTCATTATTTCACAAAGTTCACAGTTTCTTTCACGTAGTTCGTTTCTTTCGTTTCTACCAGTCTTGATATTTAATGGTGTGATGAAACAATTTTCTTCAAGCATCTCTCTCTCTCTCTCTCTCTCTCTCTCTCTCTCTCTCTCTCTCTCTCTCTCTCTCTCTCTCTCTCTCTCTCTCTCTCTCTCTGCTTGAATGAGAAAGAAGAGGTATATAAGACTAATGCCATTTACCCAAACGAAAAACAACGATATATTTAGTCAACAGATTAGAAGGTGATCAATGTGCTAAATTTCAGCCTGTTACGCAAATTTTTAGTCAGTTACTCAGCCAATATTTTTTATTTATTCTTTTGAGTAATTCACAATGTGAATTAAATACTGTGTCAAATACATTCAAAGTATTCTTTGCATATGATATTTCACAATTTAGATATGTGGCTTTCACTTATGAATAAACGAATCTTATTAAAGTACTAAGACGCGGCATTCAAAGGACAGACTTCAGCTATTCAGTCAAACAATAATGCCGAAATACTATTTTGTCAATTTAGCCTGCCTTGTTAGCGAATCCTGAGCGCGATCCGCAGTGTTCCGGTTAATTTCAAAACGGAACTTATTACAGCAATGGATATAAATTATCTTTTATCATATTTATCGATCGCTGCTAAATTAAAAATAATTAATATATGTAATAAGACAGTTAAAAAAGCATCTATTTCCGACAGTTGTTAAGCATGTAGATGTAAAACTATCATCGATGATCTACAAAGAAATGGATTGGCATTATCTTATAAGTAGCAGACATTATCATGGTTTTGTTTTCTCTGTATTAAATTTTCCGTAAAACATGTAAGCGGATAAAAAAAATCTCTGTCGACTGGATGAGTTTTAAACCTCTTTTTCCTCCTGCAAATGCTGACGTATCGTATTTACTGTGCATTCAGCGATCACCTTAATGGTGTATGAAAACATTATGATGTACGAAGACTTAAGGTAAATGAAAACATTATGATGTACGAAGACTTAAGGTAAATAGGGCAACAGTAACTGATTTTTAAATGAATCAAACCACATTGCTTTAATTTTAATTTCACGTGACCTTTCAACTTCAACAGAGATTCTGTATGTGCATGTCAGTGATTTCGATTACTTCAGGAGGACTTAAATCAGCATGTGCCGGCCTGTTGACTAAGGTAGGTTTCATTAGTAACCTTCTTTAGGAAAATGCCGCTAACTATGTAATTTCCCTGTTCAAAAATTTACGATTACTTCAGTCAAGAGGTTTGTTTGTTGAGTACTGAGTCACCCAGTGCTACCAAAATAGTGGTATTTTCTCAAACGTTAACTTGGCTATCTACGGAAAATACATCAGTAGTATGATTCCTTAAAGCGAAATCAGCTAGTACAGTAGCTGATTAAAATTCCAAAACATGAGGTCAATTTTGTCGATAAATTTCATTTATTTTCGTGATTCGTATATTGCTAAGAAATACAATTTATTTGCGCATGCACAAACTATCTCAGGTGAAGCAGGGGCTGATTGTGCAATACCCAGACAATGCTAGGCATATTGATTTTTTAAGATACCAAGCATACAGTTTCCATGTACTTTATATTACTTTATATCCTCATTCAGCAGTCATTCTACTCTGAAAATATTACATGTCGATAATTTGAATTTAAAATGATCACGTAATTATAGAGGAACGTAACAAACCTTGTCATGTAAGCACACACGCTTGATCGGTACTTCTTTTAATGATTATTCGCAACCACAGATCTGAAAGCTAGATTGTGTCGTTATCTAGAGGGGTTGTGTTACTATTGACCCAGGTTTCGCCGACCTTGTTTTCGTAATAGTTTTAGATGATTGTGTTTTAAGAAGAGCGTTACTTACTCTTTTGCCAGAAGACCAGAAAAAGTCATATAAAAGGGGAATTTCTTTCTAATCATTTATACAAAATTGTTGTCTAAATGTCTTCGAGACCCGTCTGTTTTAGTTCATTTTATTTTTTTTTCGTAGACAGCGAGTAGATTCATGAAAAAGATCGAATAGAATCAACGTACGTTTGAAAAAAGGTTCAGTTATACGTTGCATGAAAATAAAGTTTGCACGATAATAACACTTTTAAGAATCTTCGTGCTAAAAGTATATCTAGCATGATGATATAGTCATATAGATCATTATAGATGTCCTTTAAAACACTTATTTTTCTCGTTTCTCTCTTCATTATTTATCTTCAACATAATGGTGAGTTCCTTCTGCACCTATTTTGATCATACCCAATTTATGTTATATTTTCAACAAAAATATTGTATCAGAACTAACGTTACCAAATAATTCAAGTATGTTTTAAAGAAAGAACATTTCAAAGTACTGAAAATATGAAGGAACCAATCCGTTTTAGTCATAAGCAATTTAAAGATCTTACGCCGAGTGGACTAAAATGAAACAATTCCATTACGCAATATTGCGTTTTTCCAGGCATAACATTTTTAAGTGCATTAGACATTTCAATAAACCTTGTGTGATTTTGTCACAAGTGCCTCATATAGATCAAATTCTTAGGGAATGTTTTCATAGCACAAGCCTCATGAAGCTTCATAGCTGTTCGGTAACTACTGCTATATGGATCAGTTGTCACATTACATTTGTACATCTATGTGTGATGAAAGTTTAAGTTTCTAAAGACCCTCTTTTGATCATTTCGCATCACCAATATCCCTTTGAATAAGTACATTTGCAATAGAACCACAGTAATCAATGTCTTCCTCAAATGTATGAAAGAAATACATTCACTATATATGCAGAGTGTAATATTAGTACCAGAATAATCATCGTGATTTTCGGAGTTACATTCTCTAAATGAATAAACTGAGGTACAGTACTGAACGATTTCCCAATTCCTGAATATGTTGCATTATTGAGCATACCATTACATTGAATGTCATGAATATTTTCTGTATTGCCCGGCAACAAATTCTCTTCTTTTATTTCATGTCGAATTGTTTCCCAGGTCTTTCCTGTTCTCAGCATCTACGGCCTGGGCTGTAGAATTGTATGCCTTCTTTATGCCAGGTTTTGATGGTGAGGGAACAGTGGCCCTCAAAACGGTTGTTCCTAGGGAGGAACATCCAATGTATGTTTGAGAAAGACCAATCTGAATGCCTTTGTTTATTATTACGGCTTTTCGACCTGGACTATTGGTGGATGCCTCTTCGTACAAGGAAAACACATATGATCAATATATACACTTTTCTTGCAGTTTGCAAATTTTTCGCCATGCTTGACCATGTTTCTCTACACTTTCCATTTCAGACCTCATCACACATAGGATCTTTCCTCCGATGTTCTGTCAACAACGCAGCCTGTATTTCTTCATTTGTATAGATCTGAACTGGCCTGCATATACTCGTTTCACTGGACCTGATATGAAAATTACGAATGTAACGACTCTCGGCAATAGTACTCCAGACAAAGGTTGAGTAAAGAATAGGACGTTTCGAAGCATCACCGGGAAGTTTTAAAATAGATCAGGTCTTAAAATGGCCCACAACAATGAAACATATATATATATAATGCACCGCACTACAGGGCCTCACTAAATTAGGTATTTCACATCGGTTATTTCTGGGACAGATGTATACCAAAATATTGACAATTTGCACATTCTGGAAATATAAAGCATAACATATTGCAAAAGAACGCTTTGTCAGCATAGACGCTCAAGTTTCTGTTTACATTGGTCTCTAATCGTATAATCGTAGAAGAAGTGTATTTCCGATTAAAACTACACAGTTGATAATATATGAGCCTACGCTTTTATTACAACGTTAGAGCTAGAGACCACTCCTCAATAAAGACCTATCACCAACAGCAACCATTTACGTTTTGAGTCTACACTTTTCGCATAATGTATTTTAAGAGATTTAGAGACCATTCATCAGTAAAAACCAATTCTCAACATCACCCACTTACGTTTTGTCTTACTGAGTATTTCAAAAGAGCAAACATGTTCTCCGAATTTTGACAACCTGGAAGTTTTAGATCACTTTTTCGAAGTTTGATGGGCGGTAGGAGCTAGGAAGTTTTACTGCATATTTACATGTAGTAGTTCTCGGACTCTTATTAAGTTTCATAGTTTTATTTTTATTAAATCACACTTGACTGTTACCATGTCATATATTGACGAGCTATATGATACTTTAACGTACTGAGTGAACGTCATCCTTGTGGATTCATATAATATGATTTCCATGTGAATTTTGTACAGCAGCAATTAGTCAATCTACTCTACATCGTTTTGAGCTAGGAGCCTTTATTTACACACTATGATGAAATTAATAACACTGTCAGGTATCAAAACCGCGACCTTTGAATTATGAATCCGCGGCTCCTACCACGTACAGGGAAGATTTAAATCATACTGTGTCTGGTATTTCTATGTTCCTCTGTGTGTGTGTGTGTGTGTATGTGTGTGTTTGTGTGTGTGTGTGTGTGTGTGTGTGTGTGTGTGTGTGTGAGAGAGAGAGAGAGAGAGAGAGAGAGAGAGAGCTCATATCTTTAGGGCTCGACATGTTACTGGAAAAAGAGTCGCATTTTTAAACAATATTTTATGTTAAACGTGGTTGTCACTGGTCATGCAGTTTTAGATGGCTTTCCTATCCAACAAAGTTTGCTCGATTTATGACTGAACAATTGATGATTATCTCAATTTGTCCCCTCGATTGGTTGGCTGACAAACAAATATAAACAACGTTTCAGTTTAACATTATTGATTCTTCCAAAAGTTGAGCTTATCAGATGTTTGAAAAACAAAATTGTCTAATTTTGAGCCATTTATATCATGCCAAAAGTTAGAGAATAACTTTAAAAAAGGTCCGTACAACGAATCAGAGGATTATAAATGAAACTATAAAGCAGTACACTTTTGTCATATCTGAACGAAACTGTGAATTATTTGCCTGACAAGGTATAAGTAATGAATTTCTCTGTTTCTCATTTTCAATAGTTTGCTGAAATAATAAAGTCATATATGAGTAGGACTTATCTAAAAATGTTAGTACATAGAAATTACTGATTTGCAAAAAATAATGGAACTCGAAACGTACAGAAAAGAACAAGTAAATTTATAGAATTGATATGTAATACTTTTCTTCTCGTATAAATCCAGAAAAGTTATGCCTATCAGCGTTTCATAGCAATTTATAATGTCTGTCTATATATTGATGGAAATATCTCTTTCTGCTTCTTTTCTCCATCCGCTATACCACCAGCATGAATAATTTGTGTTTGTACTTAACCTGATATATCTGTTATTAGACCTAAGCTAGCAATACAGCTTAACTCTGTTCTGTTTTGTTCTGTGTTAAGTGCCTATTGTTTCTCCATTGAACTGTTCAACTGATTTGAGGTATTGAAAAGGAGAATATATCAGCAAGAGTTCATTGTTTAATATATGTGAGAGATGGTAATAAGTGAAAAGCCCTTATTCAGAGTACGTGAACGTTACGTGCATGGTCATTCTTTTACGGTTATTTCGTCACATATATCCTCAATATTTTCACGTAATAATTAATTGGAATGAATAGCAAATGAGCTTGTTTTACTTTACTAACGTATATGCCATCTCCAAGACATTAATTACTGAGTTTTCAAACCTGCATAGTCTCTGAAAGCTCACAAATTTATATATAATAACACTATAAGAAAGATCAGTTATATTTGCTGATTTAAATATCTATATTTTCTAATGCCGAGGAGAATGCACATTAAAACGGTTCTGATTATTTTATTTGCTGTAAATGTTAAGAAAATGAACAAAGATCATGCATGTGGTAAGTGAAGTGTTTACCGATGCACATGTCCAGGCAGTTTTTCGGGTTACATTTGGAATATATTTCAGAAAACGTCTTGAAATTTAAATTCACATTCTCAGGTATTATTTCACATTTTAGAAATGTAAATTGTTAGTGAAACCAACAATATTTTACAATGTCATCTAAAGTGGAGAAGGTTGTTTAAATCTTAAGGAGGATCAGTTTGGCGTCTTGAAATAGATGAATTACTCCAGCTTACCAGACAGTTTGATTCGCTAGCCCTAACCCTAACCCTAACAAAATACTTATAATTATAACTCTCCCTAATTCAAAATGCAATGCTTTGTGTCGCAAGTTATTAAAGAAACGTGGACCAGGTATTCCAACTGGCACCAGAACATGAAGTTTCATCAGTGCCAGTGGATCTCAATGTTAATCAGAGTGGAGCTACCCAGTGTCATATATTACCAATAGAAGATCCACCCATCATTGTTGTCTTTTGTTAGACGGCTTAAGTGTACTGCATGATTTTCAGAGTGATTATTTGTTTCAGAAATCTTGGCCATTTTCTTGAGCATATTTTTCTTGTAAATTCATTATAAAACTCTATCAACCGAATGTAAGGATAGTTTTGACACATTCCAGGGTGTACGATGGTCCAACAGTTATGATAACGCTGTTGCTGTGATGGAAAGGGATTTTCAATGAAGAGAATTATGTGCTCTGTCGATTCAGGCATCAAGATGTAAAGGCAAAATAACCATTTTCAATGCCAAAATACTGCTACTAAAAGCTACGTATAAGACGCTAATATAATCCTATATCAGTTTATTCCAAAAGTTATTACAAAATGTAAACCAGAAACAATACAAAAGTGACAGATGGCATAGGCACAACATTTTCAAGGAAAACAAGGTAGAGTGATAAAAATGCTAAAAAGACAATATAACTTTGATTTATTGGGGAATATTTTTCTGTGATGAAGATTTCAAGTATATTTGTGGTTTTTTCTTACCGATCATTAGTTAATGTTTTCTATAGCATTTTTGAGATGGATAAATTTACTCTGCACTCTATAGCCAGCATTCTGTTGATGTGCTGCTGAACCCCATGCATACAAATACATTCATTATTTTAATGCCATTTCTATTTATAAGCTTAGAAAAGGGTTGCATTAGTAAATGCAGAGATGGTCTCATTGATTTCAGAGTTCGTCTGAGTGATACAAATTTATTTTGGCAATTTTATTGTGTTCTGGGCATTTAAAATTAAATTCTGTTTCAGCTATTTTACAACTTAAAGACTCTGTTTCAGTGATAAATGTCTTCAATTGTGGTGACTTGAGACTCAGATTTCCTAATTTCAGATTATGCTTATGTGATATATAACTCTGTTTCACGGATCTCAGAATATGTTCATTCTGCTTTGTTAAATAAAGAATATACAAGAGTAAAGTCAATTTTAACATCTTTGTAACTTCTCTTGTTATCTAGTGTTTTCATCTTATGTAAGAATATTACACACAAAAAAGAACAGAAATATTATCTTAGCCAAATACCTTAAGGTTCAGGCATCTCATTTTATGTTGTTCCTATTCTGAACGTTTTTCTTCTTTTAGATTCATATACTAGTACTTATTCATACTCATGTTTGTGTTTAATAGGTAACTAATGGAAGTGGAGTATCAGTTTAAAAAAAATATAATGGACACAATTACTTCTTTTATTCAACAAAACAGAGGAAAAGTAATATTTTAAAATTTAGTTTTTTGGAGGGGACAACTTTTTGTTGAAAATAATCCTAATAGTCCCCCACTCCAACCACGAAAATTAAATGGTCGATCCCTAATGGTGTCGCACATTCTATTGTGAGTGTTATACGGAAATCATATATTCTTTATTCCATCCGCGAGATACGATACCAAAACTTCATAATATTCATTCTTAGAACACGCATATTACGTGCCAGCAATGAGTATCATAAACTCAGCATGAAACCTATACTGTTGGTAAAAGTCCAACTGAACTACACTCTTACTACTATCACTTCTAGTAATAGCAGTAATGGCAGTAGTAGTTAGTACCTTGTTGTTGTTGTTGTTGTTATTAGTATCTTGTTCCTGTTGTTGTTGCTGCTGCCTCCATATTTATTGAAGTTCCATAACTTGCTAAAATTATGAACAGAAGAAATAGGAAAGAATTGTGCAAGATTTAAACATTTTAAAAAATAAACCTCTCTTTCTTGGTTCTAAACACTGAGTGGCTTATGAAAGAAATTTTTTAAAAATCAGACAAACGGAAAGATATTGTAAACATAATTACTCAAACGATAAACTGACTACAATTTCTAGAAGATACAATCTTCACAAATGCAATAATCAATACAAAAAGCCACGGTAACTGCCAACAAATGGTGTCACAGAGCTATCACGCGTCGTGTTATCCATATTGATTCGTGTCTTGATCAGATAACAAAGACCAGGGTACTATTACATTACTGATGCAATTGAAAAGAAAGCCCTTCCATGTATTTTTAAGTTATACCTTGTTTCCTTTTGTGAAGCTTGGTTTGTCAAGCGTATAAAACTTACGGATGATAAATATGTTTACCAAATATAATTGTGTATAAGTGGCTTGTTAGTATTAGTCAGTTTATGTTATCTTCATTTATATAGACAAATGTTTAGGCACATTCTGCTGATCTGGCAATGCTTTTATAAGTATGTATGATAGTCACTCCTTCATTTACTCATATCAAATCTGCAGAAACTATTTACAGTTTTTGTAGATGATACCTTGGTTATATACATAGATCATAAGGTAAAGTGACTTTGTTAAGTTTAATTTATTTTGCATTATGTTTTATCTATATAAATATACACATCCACTGACAAACATACATACATAAATTCAACCTTTTATTGTTTGTTTGCTTGTCTTGTAATTTTACGTTTGACATTGACTCAGTAAGAGTCGAACGCGCTTAGGCGAGTTTACAAAATAGTTTGTCACTGTGCCTTGTCAGTTCTATACAGTTATCTTAGCCAATCCCTGATAGACACGAAACGTTGCTGGATCCAGGCTAATCAATCCAATCCAACAAAAAAACAGAGTGATGGACGATAGAAAACAATCTCCTGTTTGGTTGGCTAGCCAGCATGTTTATATCACCCAGAAGAACCAGATCTCTCTCTCTCTCTCTCTCTCTCTCTCTCTCTCTCTCTCTCTCTCTCTCTCTCTCTCTCTCTTGATGGTACAACCTTTATGGAATCGACAGATATAAATTAAAAACAACAGAAAGAGAGAAATAGCTCTTTCACATGGGTATCTAACGCGTAAACGTAATGCAAATAAAGAATTAAATGAGTCCGATATAGAGAAATTTAACTTAGATAGCAAGCCTTGTCTAGGTATATTGATCGTATTACAGATGTATACAATAACCAAATTCTAGGAAAAATCACGCCACAGATATGTGTTTTAAAGAACGTACAGATGAATACCATAGAGTTACTTTGATAATTTATATATAAATCCAACGAAGTTACAACAATATTTAGAAGCCTTCCATGATAGAAAGCGTACAATGTACGGGAAAATAAATTAGGAGTTTATTGCTCTAATAATAAAGATATTTAATAATAAAAAGATAAATGCAATATCAAATATTAGAAAAGTCCACAACGGTTAACAAGCAGCCTAAAATTATAATGTTCTTCTACAGACATTTGTAATGAGTCGAAATATTTCAAATGAAATTGGCGATATTCCTATTAAGTTATATGACAATAAGATGCTTATATTAAAGTGACTACTAACGAGTATTGGACAAGTATATTATCTTTTGATTCAAGGTATGATTGATATAGGAACTCAAACGACTTTACTGTTGAATTGTTGGATACGTATAACATTAAGTGTGAATAAACAATAGCAAATTGTCTTCAGAAGAGTGGTAATCGGGGTTTAATATAACAAATGATAATAATATTTTTCAATTTGCTAAAATGATGAAAGGAAAACAAACATTAAACTTACCTAAATGTTTCGATAATATTTTTTTTTTGTATTATTGGCTTCCTTGCAATCATTAAATGATGACCAATATCGAGAACGTGAGTATCCAGTAAATTGCATTACGGGCATAAACACATTTACAGCATAATGACCATGAAAGAAAATTTGTGTGTGTGTGTCTTAGTTACAATCATCCGTTACCCTTAAAAAAACGGTTTATTCATGAGTCAATATTTAGAAACGCATTTAACCGATTAAGTCGATGTTTTCAATGCGACCTAAAATGTTGTCCAGTAAAGAAATAACAATTAGCAAAAATATGCTCAAAACTGTAATTAGTATAAAAGAAGACTCACAAGAAACTATGAAACAAATTCGGAGAAAAAGCTTAAATCCAGAAATAAAACAAACACAGAAAAAAATTATCAAGTAAAAGTATGGATATAAACAATGCTTTCGAGGACAGATACAAAATTGTCATATCAACATGCACAATCTGTGGAATGACGTTATGTATGACAGAATTATGTACATGATAAAAGTTACATCGGATGTATTTAAATATTTTTTAAGATAATGTGATAGAAGATAGTATTATAAATTTGATAATATGGAGTAGATATCAAGAGATATTTACAATTGCTTCATTATTTCGAGTTTGAAGGGGCATCACCAAAGAATCAATTTAATGTAAGCATTCTGAAAACTATAGCTAAACATTATACAATGAAGGCAGCTGTTGTTGATGATGGCATAATTAAAAAAGAACACATTAGCATATGGGAGGCCTAAAATTAAAGCAAGCAGCCAACTAAATTCAACAATTGAATTTTGAACAAGGGATAGTATACATACATATGTATACTGGTAAATAATTAAATGGAACGTGGAGAGCAATAACAAATCGACAATAAAGATTCCAAAATAAATTAGTATTGTTTTCCAAAAAGCGTCAAGGAGCAATGTATCACTTCCGTGTCTCTAAACAGAACAAAAAGAATAGTTCTAATAAGCCAATCTGATATTGATGTTAAATGGGAAATAGGATTAGTTGTGCAATAATCTGTAGGAAGTAGAAGAAAAGATGTAATTGTTACTCTGTTATTTTATCTGAGCTTAATTGCAAATCTTGTAAAAATGTCAGTGATTGTGTGATTTATAAAATATATTAACATATATGCCAAGCCAAAAAGTTACAAAAATTACAACTAGAAAACTAAGTTTCTTCTTACCAGTAATATTAGGTCATCTTTAGTTAGGGCAGTTAGTTGGCAGCTGGTTCGTGAGTTTTGTTGCTGGAGAAGTTTTTTTTTGTTTAACCAGGAACGAAAAAGGGATGAGAACTCTTATTAAAATACATTCTTATTCAATTAAAATACAAATTGATAATAGTATAAAAAATATAAAATACACAATTATAGAGGATGTTTTAGAAACGATATTTTATTTATAAGAATATATACAAATAAATCTATTGTAATAAATCTAGAAAACTGCATTGATTGAGAGGGTTCTCGTTGATGTCTAGAACGTCTACAAATATAAAAAATTGGTCGTTTATTTTCGTCTTGTCTTACATCGGTAAAAGTATGTGAATAAACGTGGCAAACATATTATTTATAAGACTGTGTTTTGATAGTCATATGTATGTTATTATTGTGTATATTATGTTATTCGTAGATATAAAAATGAGCAACCATAAGACATTTTGTTCATATTTAAACGACATCCAACTACTTACAATACATATTTTGGAAAGTATGTTTTAAAATCGTTAAGGATATATTTTAAAAAAATAGAAATAATATAGGGATATATTAATAAACTTTATCATAAAAATATGACTTCAGCTAATTTTGGCCAATATGTTTTAATACATAGAGACAACATCTTGCACTCATATTTAATTACTATAGGTCTTTTAGAATTGTAGTAGTCTGTGAATTTTAGTTATTATTTGATAAAGTTTGCTTTTAAAGCAACTAATTATGTCCAGTGTGTCTCATGAAATAGTTACAATCTTGCGATTTGGTTAACATGCACTAGATGTACATTAATGAACGTTCGTAATATTCTGCTTTCCAATTAATATGTTTATAAAAAGATTTGTTTTTGACCTAGGTTTTTTAATAAACCATCCAGGCCAAGATGACCGGTATGTTCAATAAACAGTCACAATATATAACAAATATTTACACGCACTAATTCTAATTGTTTTTGTTAATTACTTGTAGGATATTTTAACAACATCCTGTACATTATTTATCCCGAAAATATGAATGCCGATTTATTGTATTAACTTTAAGGAATACTAGAACAAATAATGTTGCTTATACTTTAACTCGAAATGGTACGAAAAAGAGTGTAACGAATGTATAAAACTAGCTGAACTTAAAGTGTAAATTTAGGTCCTTAAATACTAAAATATGGGGTAATGTAGATAGTGAGGGTGGTCAACTGTCAGGCAATAAATTACCATTAATTCATAGACATGTTTCCAAACGAATCTCCAACTGATAATTTAGAGACAATATGTGTGGGATATACTTATGATTATGAATCTGGCACTTGAAAACAGGAAGCAGATCGGGTCATGTCAGAAAGATTAAATATTAAAGCACCAACCACATTAAAACATAAAACAAAAACTTTGTTAATGAACAAGAATGATCCGTGCAAAGAATATTATGTTAGGAAAATCCTAAATTAAAAACCAAATAGAGCTTTATGATGGACTGATCAAGTAGCTCATGAGTTACATAAATTCAGATAGAAACATTTGTTCGTCGTCTTCGTGCTATTATTGAAACAAATATTGATCTTATTGTTTACATGAATCGTTTAAGTAGATACATTAGCTATCCAAATAAATTAAACTCACTTGTATAATTGAAAGATATAAACAATATGTAATGGGAAAACACAATTATTAATAGTTTGATTTTAAACAAGTTAGATTATGTAGTATAAATAAAAAATATTCTAAATTGTTAGATTCATTCAAAATACTGAAGATGACTCCAAAATTGATACAAACAGCAGGGTTTCGATGACAGATATCCAATTCACAGACACGTGTTAAGGAAAAATATTTCAGCTTTCAAAGAAGAATACAAATGCTTTACAAGAAACCAAAGAAACCTTTGATAAACAAAGAACAAGATATAAATTTATGTTAGATTTAACATTAAATTTAAAGCTTAATGAAATTAGAACAACCTGAATATTTGACGGAAAGAATATATATGATACAGATTTTAAAGTACTGTTAGATATATTGTATAACTACTACTTATTCGACGATGGCTATAAGTACATGGATGAAACAGTCGATACTAAAGGCATCAGTTTGGTAGATGATGAATTAATGTTGAGTACATTGAAGGCGGAGTTTATTCTAAATATGCACATTTAAATACTAATAGTTTAATTATGGTTATATTAATCATTTAATAAATAAATACAGAATCGAATTTGAGAAATTTCACAATCTTACAGCTAGACCCGGACGTGTGGAACTACATGTCAGAGATGAATATTGATGTAAATTATCTGGCATAGACTAAAATTGGAATGAGCATATGAAAGAATTATTAATTTTCTTTTAAAAGTAGATTTAATTTATGCCTCCTTGGGGCTTTTAGAAGAATATTGAAATATCAGACAGACAAGGTAAATAAAATTTAACTTCAAGAACATTACGTTCATAACAAAAATGTTTATGAAATAAACGCTCATGTAGAAAGAATTTGAAACCAATGCTTGGGAACAAAATAATATTAATTTGGAATTAGTATCTCTAGTTTAATCAGATGCATATTGTTAATCTAATCCTGATGTACATAATCAATAATATAATGGTTATGTTAAATTTGACGATATTCAAGAGTGTATACCCAAAATAATATAAAACTGAAATTTTAAAATAGTACGAATTACATATCATCGAATATGACGCTCATATTATTTGATAGAATTAAAAAAATGCATTTTACATAAAATCAGTTTAAAAGCGAATATGTAATATCGAAACCAGACACGAGTCGTAAAAGAGAGGTTTTCATAAATGATGAGGATGGATAAAAATTATGACTTGAACAGCAATTTCTATAGTGGATAAAGGGATACATACCTTATTGTAATCCCCTCGTGCTTCATGTTGAAAATGATTCCCCAATCGGATCCATGAATTAATTTGATAATTACAGTAAAAACGACAGTCTTGCGATTGACGCAAGATGACATATACTTGTGATTTTGCGGATTTTAAGTTTTATTCATTATTTATTTTGATATTTAGCACATAATTGGTAATAATAAAATAGATGACTATAACTAATATTACTTGCAAATGATGAAGGAAACACGATTATATTTCCTTTGCAATATATAATATAATTAAAGTAAAGCTGAACAATTTTCATTTTGAAAACACTAAATCTAGTTGAATCAAACTCAATCTCTCTAGTACATGATGTGTTTAGCAGTAAATAAAAACAATTACCAATAAACCACCATAACGTCAATAAAAATTTAAGCTCGGTTGTAGAAAAGAAAGGGAGAAAACTAGTTATGTATAAAAAAAAAATTGGCGAGGCATATTACGGAATTAAATAAAAAGGCCATATACATATTGTCCATAAAAACCGAGGAAACAACATCACAATACATATTACATTTAGATCTTCAGACATCGGAAGAAATATAATTAAAGAATATAATCGTGATATTACGACTGACAAATGATATATCTAAAACATTACCGAAGAACAACCATAAATCAGTAAAATAAATAACATAAAATAAGAGATGTAAGAAGTTACAGTACTTACAAATAATTAATTAATAATAGTAATTATTTTCGTGGAATGACTACAGATGGTTTATCGGTTAACAATTAAAAGGCAATATTGTTAAATTAAAACAATCATTTGATGTTCTAAGTTAGCTGTGTTAATATCGGATATCGATAATATTTAAGAGATTTTAAAATCGAACAACAAATTAATATCTTGTCTAATATATCACATATAACGAGGGTTAATCATAACATTAAAAACGAAAGGACTCATCATGAAATTTAAAATGTTAGAAAAATATAATACATTTATATCCGCTGACTTAGTGAACATTATGATGACAAGCACAACCTTAATGATATTAAAAGATATGTTTCATTTAAATAAAAAGTATTTTATAAAAATATTTTAAAAAACATAATAGCAATATCATTGTTAAAATGGAAGATGTTGCAACAAAGAGAAGTATTTGTCTATTTAATATTAGTTGTGATGTTGCAAATAAGCACATACAAAGAAAATATAAAAATAATGATATTAGGAAGGTTTAGAAATAGTATGACAAAAAACGATACTGTGATACAAAAAGAGAAACAAATTTATTTGTTAGTTATCGTTATGAAATAATTTATTTTTGAACCAACAGAAGAAACAGAGACAATACTAAATATCAAGTCATTAAATCTACTTCAATTGCCATATGCAAATACCTGCAACTTTGTCCAAGGATTAAATATCGATGAGGCAATAACAATATTTTATTGATCATACTTGTAAAAGATTGTATTTGAACAGATTTTATTCAATACAAACCTTTGCACTATATTATTAAATACAGAAAAATATCCAAATATTTCCTATATCTTTCGTTTTGAGTTTTTAACGCTTTAAAAATCAAATTTATTTTATCAAAAATGGA